>OVBA01003168.1:0-29545 GCA_900406435.1 Lepidium aucheri | reverse complement strand
TAGTTTTGATTAAAAATTTGAGTTGATGTGGCAGCACCAAAATGCTTTAAATTATCATGTGTCGAGCCCTAGAGAGACATAGTCTCCTTTTATATATATAATTCCACATCAATTAGATAGGAAATTAAGGGTTGATATATAAGTACTAATAGCTTTTTTAACTAATAACTTAAGTTATCGGTTGGATATGTTTTATTGGGTTTGTGACTGGACCTAATTCTCTATCAATTGGTGTGAGATAATTATCAATACTATATCCATTAGATTTGTGATGTCCATGACGCAGACGGTTAGTCCCTCTTGGACTTCTCTCCTTACCCATTCCAAGATTTTACCATGCCCACAAGACTATGAGTGTGTGTTCATCCATGCTTACCGTATCAATTGATAGAGAATTAGGCATAACCACTAGCATAATAAGCCATACCTAACCAATAAATTAAGTTATTAGTTAGAAAATTTATTAGTACGTATATATCAACCCCTAATTACCTATATAATCGATGTGAGATACTTACCAATAACTCGTCCATTAGACTTGCAATGTCCATGGCGCGGGCAGTTTCCGGTCACATGCGGCTTGTTTTCTTAGGACTTCTCTCCCTACTCATTCCAAGACTATGCCATGCCTGCAAGCTTATGGGGTGTTCATTCACGCTTACCGCACCAATTGATAGAGAATTAGGCACAGCCACAAGTCCAATAAGTCATACACAATCAATAACTTAAGTTATTAGTTAGAGAATCCATTAGTATTCATATAACAACCTCTAACTCCATATCTAATTGATGTGGGATACTTATCATCAATTGTGTATGATTTCTATCTAAAATATCGTATTGCCTCATGTTGTATTGTTTATAATTTTGGAAGGGAGACTTGTAATACAATGATAAATTTTGGGTTCTATTCTTCTTATAAAAATTGATCAACTAAGCCTTTTTCATATAGCCAATGGTGGCCAGATAAAAATATAACTAAGTTCCAGTATATAACTCAGTTGACTTTTAAATTTTTTTGGAACGTAAAACAATATTTGTTGGGTAACTAATTCTGAGCTTATTTGAATGATGGGGATCATCTAATTTTTAAATATGAATATTAAACATAAATATATAAATGGCTCACAAATATCCATAGAATTAATCAGGTTTACTAATATTATCTACGAATAAATAAATCACTGGTATAAGTAATAATTATCATTGATAACGAAGAAAGACGTGAGTATTTAGATTTGCTCGAATATGTAAATTTTTAGACTAGAAAGGCAGAAGTTATGGGAAGAAAGTAGTTTATAGCTTGATCACTCGCTTATCTTATACAAAAGATGTAAGATATAAGGCTGAATGATTCTATTAGATGTCAGATTTACACTTTATACAAGAGAGATTAATCCTAATTATGTACTAAACATAAATTACATTGTTATCCTTTCCTTACGCTACTCCTATACTCCTATACGCCCACTCAAGATGGAGATACCGGAAGTACTTCAATCTTGGGTGTTAAGTCTGTAAATCGCTGTCTTGGTAATGGCTTTGTAAGTTCATCTGCTAGTTGATCTTTAGTCAAGACATGTGTCACACGAAGTGCTCCTGAACGAATATATGGCAAACAAAATGATAATCCAGGGCTATATGTTTCATCCGTGAATGAAACTCCGGATTTGCACACAAATATGTGGCACCAATGTCGTCACAATAAATCATTGGTGTTGATGGAAGAGTAATGTATAGTTCTGTGAGTAAGGAATAGATCCATTGTATTTCTGAAACCGTATTTGCCACCGCTCGGTATTCAGCTTCCGTGGAGGATTGAGCTACGCCATTCTGTTTCTTTGAGCTCCAAGAAATAGGTGCATGGCCAAGATAAACAACATAGGCATTGGTAGAGGCAAAATCATCAGAATCTCCAGCCCAATCAACATCGAAATAAGCATGTAGAGACATAGGAGTGTGTGACCGGATGAAAAAGCCATGTATTGGTGTAGCTGTTAAATATTGGAGAATACATTTAACCGCTTGCCAGTGTGCATCAGTGGGAGTGTGCATAAACTGGGACATCTTATTCACTACATATGCAGAGTCTAGTCTGGTAAATGACAGATATTGAAGACTACCTACAACTCGCCTATATTCCCGTGCATCATCAAGTGGTGTACCTGTTGATAAAGTTAATTGTGGTGAAATAGCCATAGGTGTAGTTACGGGCTTTCCATCCAGCATCTGTGTAGAAGTAAGGAAGTCTAATATATATTTTCTCTGCACCAAATGAAGACCTTGAGGTGTTCTTGTAACTTCAACTCCCAAGAAGTAACTGAGTTCACCTAAATCTTTGATAGAGAATCGTTCACCAAGGATGGAAATGAACTGATCCACGAGATAATTATCAGTGCCCGTGATAATGATATCGTCAACATAAACCAGTATATAGACCAACTAATTCGTTGTTTTGTATATGAATACTGAGGCATCAGCCAAAGAGTTGTGAAACCCAAGACTTACAAGAAACAAACTGAGCTCTTCGTACCACACTCGAGGTGCTTGCTTGAGGCTGTACAGTGCCTTTTTGAGACGACACACATGGTGAGGTCTGTCAGGATCAACGAATCCAGGTGGTTGTGTCACATAAACTTCATCAGTCAACGTTCCTTGAAAAAGGCGTTATTGACGTCTAGCTGCCGTAAACACCAATTTCTTGTCACTGCAACCTCAAGTATCACCCTTATTGTAGTAGTCTTTACTACTAGACTAAAAGTCTCAAAGTAGTATTTTCCAAATTCCTTATTGAATCCATGCGCAACCAGCCTTGCTTTATGACAATCGACTGTGCCATGCGGTTTGAGTTTTAGCGTAAATATCCAATTTGTTTGTATCACATTCATCCCAGGAGTATGTAATACATAATCAAAGATTTGATTGTTGAACACTGTTGTTACCTCTGATGATATTGTAGCTCGCCAACTTGAATCTTGGAGAGCTTGGTGTACAGTTTTGGGCTCCCTGGGCAATTTAGTTTTCGTAATAGCCATCAAGTTAAGCTTCTGCGTAGGTTTCGAAATCTGATTTTTACTTCTGGTGCGCATCGGATTAACATTCTATGGTTGGACATTAATCTACGGTGAGGCTTGATCAGAATCGCGATGATGGAGAACTGTAGCGGGGCCAGAGGATTCAGTTGAAGGTGTATTCTGTGGGCTTGATATTCCAGATGGACCAGCTAAAGGTGAAGATCCATTAGCCTCATGTGGGCTTTTCGCAATTGAGCCTGAGTGTGAGTGTACATTAATATGGCCCATAATTTCTACAGTCTGCAAATCTGAAGCTTCACGATGTGAATGATGCGATGAGTGCGACGAGGTGACCAGCGAAGGAGATGAACATGCAGGTAGCGACACTGGTGAAGGTGAAGTGAGCTGATGAGTGAGTTTAAGGGGAATTATGGTCGGATTTGAAGATTGCATTTCACGGCTTGTACAGGTTGAGGTGGATCTAGGTTGCGATGCAAAGGGGAACTGATTCTCGACAAAATGGACATGGCGAGAAATAAACATTCGATCGGTAGACAGGTCAAGACAATAGTAGGCGCTCTGAGTAATGGAATATCCGAGAAAGACACAAGGAGTTGATTTGGATTGTAGCTTGTGATTTGTGTAAGGTTTGAGCCACGGAAAGCAAAGACATCCAAAGATTTGAAGCTTCATGTAATTAGGGGGTTTACCAAAGAGCTTGAGATATGGTGAGATTCCATTCAAAACTGGTGTAGGGAGGCGATTAATCAAGTAGACTGCAGCGGCAAATGCATATAACCAATATTGTTGAGGCATTGAAGCTTGGCTAAGTAAAGTCATTCTTGTCTCAACAATATGGCGATGCTTCCTCTCAGACAACCCATTGTGTTCTGGTGTATGAGGTGGTGTTGTGAAATACGAGATGCCCTGTGATGCCAGGTAACCTTGCAATGCAATAAATTTGCCCCCATTATCTGAGTAGAGTGTGGTGATCTTTGTCTTGAATCAATTTTCGATCAAAGCTTGAAACACAATGAATGTTTGTTTGACATCTGATTTGTGCTTGAGAGGAAAGAACCAAGTATATCTAGTGTATTGGTCCACTAGGATTAGATAATACTTGAAGTTATCTTTTGAGAATATTGGTGAAGTCCAGACATCGGTGTACATGAGCTCTAATGGTTTTTGAGAGACAATGGTATTGACCAAAAATGGCAATTTATGACTTTTATTGATAACGCAATTGGTACAAGAGAACTGTTTGGATAGTGAATATGTAAATGGAATTGAAAACTGAGAAACTATAGAGTGCAAAATCGAAGTGGAGGGATGTCTAAGTCGGGAGTGCCACGAGGTAAGGTCTGTTTTTCGTGATCGAGAAACAAAGTAAGTGGCTGAAAGGTTTGGGGTAATGGGCCACTCATACAGCTCATTTTCAACCTTGCCTTGGAGTAACGGACCCCCGTGTTCAGCTCCTTCACCTAGAAACAAAGTCGAAAAGAATTCCACAGAAACGTTATTAGCATTGCAAAGCTTATAAACAGAGACTAAATTTCTATGCAAGTTTGGGACACATAGAACATCATCAAGCTGAAGAGTGCGACTTTTAGTGGGAATAGAAACTGAACCAGAGTGGGAGATTGGAATACTCGAACCATCTGCAATGGTGACTTCCTCTCCACAATTATAGGGTTGATGAAGAGATAAGTTATGCAAAGCGGTTGTAAGATGATGTGTTGCTCCAGAATCCATAACCCAATTGTTTGGATTGTAAAGTTGAGTTGTTGTCATATGAGCTCTCGGTTGCCAAGGCATGTTTGCTGATGGTGGTTGAGTATTGGGGATCATAGAAGATGTCATGTTTTGGAGTTAAGAACAACGACGTGCGCTATGACCATAAGTGCCACAAAGCTGACACTTACCCTGATATCCACGAGGACATTGATCAGGTTTCTGTGAGGACTGAGAGGACGAGTTCTATGAGTTGTTATTGGTGTTGGTAGTGCGTTGCTGCTGGTGAAGATTGGAATTAGCAGAGGTACGGTTGTTATTATTGTAAGACAATGATCCACGATGACTAGCAACATTGGCAGTGATAGGAGTGGAGGCTGCGTGGTGCTGAGCCTGTAGTTTGAGTTCATGATATATCAGGCGTTCATGTAGTTATGTGATAGATGGAGATCTATCACGTCCGTCAACCTGATCAACGATTGTCTTGTAATCATCAGATAGACTTTCTAGAATATATTTGATCTTGTCTTCATGATCAAGAGGTTTGCCTAATAACGCAAGTTGATCAAAACAAGTAGTGAACCCTTGGACATATTCATCAATAGATTTAGATCCCTTGGTCCAATTTTTAATTTGTTGACGAAGCTGTTTCAGGTGGCCACGAGAAGGCTTAGCATAGGTGGCTTGAAGAGTAGTCCAGATATCGGCTAACGTTGTAGTCGTAGATAGCAGCGGCTGGATTGAATTGGAGATGGCTCCAAGAAGAGCACTATAGATCAAATGATCTTGGCGTTTCCAGATTTTGTACTCTGGATTGGGTGTGATAACATTGTCTGTTGTGAGAGTTGCAGGTGGAATAACGACAGATCCGTCAAGGTAGGGAGTTAGATCATAGCCATCGAGAAGAGCGTAGACCTGGCGGCTCCACATAAGAAAATTAGACGTAAACTTGGTTACATTCGTCATGTTTTTGAGAGTAGATTACTTGAATCAGCAATGGGAATAACCATGGCTGTAGATGGCGATAAGCAGACATGGTGGCAACGATGGATTGAAAAATTTTTTGAGGTGTTTAGAATCGATGCTCTAATACCATGTAAGATAGAAGGCTGAATGATTCTATTAGATGTTAGATTTACACTTTATACAAAAGAGATTAACCATAATCATGTACTAAACATAAATTACATTGTTATCCTTTCCTTATACTACTCTTATGCTCCTATAAAAGATACCAGTTTATTAAATTAATATACTACCTCTCTTGCCATTTTTACTTTTTCAAATATGATATAATTTCTAGTAAACTTTTATCATTTTCTAAGAAAAAAGTTGTCAGTCAACTTTCACCACTGTTGTAAAAGGTTAATAAAACGAATTCATTGAATTCTAAATCTAGGGATTGTTTTCATAACCGGAGGAATTTCATAGTTTGATACAAACTATCATAGAAATCTGAGTTTTCTTATCATTTAAGACATTTATGGATAGCCAAAAATATTTTATAGGTGGAAAAAGACTCGAACCGTGTTAAAGAAAAATTATCAGGGTAAGTAATCAATGAACTGAACTAACTAAACTTAGACATTTAGGAATATGTATATATACATTTCGGAAAAAGACACCATAGTATGTCTTGGAGCTCTTGGTTATGTAATGAAGTCTTAATTCTCAGTTAAAACAAAAGTTAGCTTTTGGTTTTAATGTTAAGAAACCAAAAAGCATATATACTAAAAGATTTTAAACAAAAATTTGTTATGATTAGATGGATCTCTAATTGAGTAATGAAATTGTAAACGTCTACGTAACTTGTTTTTTCTTTTGTATTACGTCTTAAATGGTCTTTCTCTTTTGATTTTGAGAGGAAAGAAAATGAGATTATGAGGTCTAATTAGGAGTTTCTAGTTCTATCCGTTGTGTATATAAAGATTGGTCAAGTTTAAGATAAGTCATAAGTGCATAAAGTTTGTAGATAACTCTTAAGACTGTTGAGATAAGATTACTCTTGTGTATAAATATGTTCTAAGTACGATTGTGAAATAACAACAAAGAAAGGAATTTCAAATTTGATTGTTGATTTACACTTAATATACCAAAATAAATTAAGTTGTTTTGAAAATCAACACTAAAAATTGATATTTTAAACTATATTTTATGTATATAAAATTAAATATGTTGTAATATTTAACATATTATTTTCTGTTACAAAACAAAGTTTCTAAATTTTCAACTAACAATAATAATTATCTTATGAACCATAATATTATTAAAAATAAATTTCAATAGTTAGATCGACAATGTTACATCTATAGTTCATTTACGAGGGATCTTCTCTCCAAAGAAGAGTTATATTAAATGGTTTGGGCCGCGTCTTGAGGAGATGTATGAGCTTTGGTCCGGAACCTCTCGGTCATCAAAAAAAAAAAAAAAAAATAATAATAATAATAATAATAATAATAATAATAATAATAATAATGTTACATCTATAGTCCAAAGATTTTTCTCTCAAACCCTTTAAATCTTTTACATGTGGCTGAGAGGGGTTGAACTTTAGATACTAGAGATATTAGTTTTTTTTTTGTTAAAAAGTTTTTTCAAAGCAGGTGTCTTTAATTTAATGATATGTGGTAAGTCTACTAAAAGTATGCATACTTGCACATCCCGAAATTGAGTTTTATTATTTACATTATGTAAGAACTTGACTAATGGACCGATCAGTTATACCCGAACATCGAATAGAAAAAGTATTTCTAGAAATATTAGTTGGGTCATCTAATAGATCTCAAAAAGAGATTTAGCTTAAATTTGAGTCCATTGAAGAACTTAAGGAGTAGATTTACATTTATAATTAAATAGTCGAACTTTAGGGTTCATAAAGAGAAGCAACGAAAACTTGGTGGTCCACGCGTATAGAAGATCCGTCAGCTTCATTTTTTTCATACCAAAGCTGTAACTGGTAACAACTTATTTTGAGGAATTTTGTGGAATTTGTCAATATTTCCATTCCACTATTAAGCTTTCATCAGTTGATCCTGTGGAATTATTGTTGAGAAATACATTTATTTTTCTTTTTTTTTTTAACTTTTTTTAAATTGTTTTCTTTGTTACCGTTTGTTTCTTTCTTTTTCTAATTTTTAGTAGCTTACTTACATATGTATTGTTTCTTTAACTTTTGTATTATCATGTATTTCCTTCTTCTTCCTTTTTATGTTGAGAACTACAATTCCTTAAATGATATTTGATTAATTCAAAACATCATTTCAGATACAAATAACAAATTTTAGATATATGATTGTATTTTATATTATATATATATATATATAAAAGATTCCGTTTACGTTTGATTATGATTTTTTAAATAATCCTATCTAGATATTTAATTGGTTCTGGTTTAATTTGGTTTATTCTCGTTCAGATAAAATTCGAGTTAACCTCTAAGTTTAGCAAAATATGCTCAAGGTTTATTTGTGATTTTAACTATCAACACTATTGTGATTAGCTTCTTTAATTAATATTTAAATAATAAATATATCATACAAGTATTATTACATTTCACTTATTTTGTCTAGGACATAGTTTAGCTCAAATTCCATATCTTTTTTGGTATATGAATCTTGCATCAAGGATTCAACCTATTACCAGAGGTAGATTAAATAGAATTTTATGACAGATTTTAACTATGAATTGGAGTTTATTGATCTAATTATTAAAAAAAATCGTCAAATTCCGCATTCAGCAGAACTCAACTGTTACCATTTGATTTTAAATAATTCTGCAAGATTCCGCATAAAAAAAAATTCTGCTAGATTCTGCATTCAACATAATTCCGCAGTTACCATTTATACCCCAAGAAATCATTTTAATAAGGTTGTAAACGAGGGTTAGAGATGATTCAACTCTTACATTACTTCTAGAATTCAGTTCTTAATTTCTACACCTCCCAAAGTACGCAATCCACCTACAAAAACTTAAAAAGAAAAAAAAAGCCAAATGTATGATCATAAAACTCTAATGCATGAAATATACAATATGCTAACTAAAATAAATTAAGTAAGTCTTATATAAATGAGAATGATGCAAAATATCAATAAAAACTAACATAATATTCACATATATCATCTGCTATGCTCGAGGTTTGACTCATATTATTATTTTTGTAAACTCTTCTCCATTTAGATGGAATTCTCTTTTAATGTTATTGAAATTAACAAATATATATATATATATATATATAATTGAATAAATTTGATGTTATGAAACTAAAATGGGTAAATTAATATTTCTGATCGCACATTTAATGATTTAAAGTACAAATAACTAAGACAATTTTTTTCAACTCAATCAATAAAATATGATCCATAGCTCAGACTCAATTTATTTCTAAATCTTCTATTCATATGTAATATGTTTGAGTCGAATTTCAGATGTGTTCTCAACAATTAGTTGGGACATATGACATAAATCGACAATTTTTAAATTAAACTTTTCAATAAATAGACGTTAAGAATTTAGGATTGGAAGTAAAGTGAAAATGAAATTGTTTAGAACTTGAATTTGATTCTTAAACGTACGATAATTTTTTCAAAAAAGAAAAGAAAAATAATTTGGCCATAAAATTTCCATAAAAATACAAATTAAAAAAAAAAAATGGTATTAGCGTCCGTTTGATAACGAATGTGATGTCGTGTAGTGAGGGACCTATTAAGGCGGCCCAGACAAAAGAAACCGCTGTGCATTTGTTTTCATTATCTTTGTCTTTATCTCATTACCAATCATATTTATAACACGTTTTCTAAACTATTTCTATCTACTTTACAATATTTTACAAAGAGATTCCAATCTTTATATATATATATATATATAATTAAATTATTTCTTTTAAAGTTGAATTACTATGTATGTATATATATATATGTATGATAGTTATAAATATATATATATATATCAAGTATAATATGATTGTTGTAGAATACGTTTAAAATCTTAAAGATAATATCATTCAATTTTTAACAACAAAGAAAAGATAATCAATCAACTAAAGACATGTTGATGTTTCGCAAGCTAGACTATATTTGGTGAAATTATTAGATACTTGATTTTTGAGGGAAAAAAAGAAAAGAAAAAATGCTGACCCAATTCGTCTAATGTGGAAGAAAATTTCCTCTCAACAGAGTCAATAATTGACGAAACGGTTGTGTTCGAGTGGTTGTAGGACGGGCCCAGGCATTCCCACGTCGTGAGTTCGATCTCCCTAACACTCGAAACTACTTCACAATTTGTTTGGTCATTCAAGGGTTAGTGGACACTACTCCAGTCACACACAGACACTATTCCAAACTGGATACTATTCCGGATTTATCTGTTGAGCGTACCCCTCTGTTTGTTGAGCTTACCCCTCTATGTGACTATCGAGCTTATCCGGTAAGTCTTGGATCCCTACACGGATATGGGTACATGCTTACTACCCATTTGTAGAACTGGCGGTGAGGGTCTATCCGTGAGCATTACCACCCCAGGAGAATACCGACCCCTCCCATAGGATTAGGGAACTCCTGAGTTACAAAAAAACAGAGTCAATAATTGTAATAATAATAATTTTATAAAAATTAAAATAGAAAATATATGTAAAAGTAAAACAAAGGTCAAAACCTTTACAGGCTATATATACATTGTTTGATAACTATTTGGGTTGATGTAGTTTACAGAAGAGTTGAATGCAACTTAATTTTAAAATTTTAACCAGAAAATTATTAAATGCGAATACATAAATATGCAAAAAAAAAAAGTAGACACTCAATAAAAACATTTTATCGTCTAATAAAAAAAATAAAAAATAAAAAGAAAAAGAGAAAAAGACGAAACAAGAAAAATCTTGTGACCTTAATGTACCTTTTCGGTAGAGATGTGTCTATTTCATCGTTTATTAATCATTTTCTTACCTTGAATTCTACTTTTGGCCAAATATGTTAATATGTTTTAAGATATGTTATATTACCCCATCAAATTTTTTATTCAATTAACTAGAATTGTTCCAAACATAAATCTAAACTAATCTTCATTACCTGCAACTAGTCAAAAGCATGTTTATATGGTTCAACACCAAATGATTCTTTTTTGTATGAATGTCACATTTTCAATACCATTTTCTAATTGTTAACAAAATTAAAACTATAATTAGAAGCGGAAAGAAAAGAAAAAAACAACAATTTGATAACCCACATACTAGCTTCATAAAGAAATAAAAAAATAAAAATAAATACAATAAGAAAAATAAAAGCAATAGCAATCTAACACTAAATCTCGACGATATTTTCCAGTAAATTGTGATGAACATTCCGGTTCGAGGCTAATCCGTAAACTTTAGATTTAGCAGTGCCTATAAATCTTTCAAAGAGTAATCCATTTTGAAAAATAAAAAGCGAGCAATCTCATCCTTTGAAGCCAGATTTTATGTTGCATTTGAATGCTAAAAATACCAAAAAGGGATTATCATCAAAAAATTTCTTTATGTTTTAAATCACCAAAATGCCTTATTTTTTGACTTTACAGAAAATGTCTCTTTTATGTTTTAAATTATTAAAAGTGTCTCTTTTCGAATTGTGAATTCTGCCTATGGTGTACACGATTGTAGTATATAAAATACAATCACCATGATTTATTTAAAATATTTTTTAAAAAAAATCTGTAGTATTTAAATAAATTTATTTTTAAATCCATAGTATATAAATAAATTTAAAAATAAATAGGCGAAATCAATTTGTTTTTTTTTTTCATTTAGATAATTCAAATATTTTTCTAATTAATAGAATTTCGGTTGAGTTTAACTCGTTTGAAACCAGATGGATAAATCAACTTATTTTTAAGAATTGAAGTTTCTAAGATTGTGGTTTAGATACAATTATATCTTCTCTTGAAAACAATAGCCAAGTTTAAGAGATTCTTCCCTTTACGTAAGTGTCTTATCTTTTATCATCATATAAATAAAAACTTTGCTAATTATAATGATTAGTCACTAAACGTATTATTGATTAAGAAACCAAATGATTAATAGTTAAGTCAATCTATCAAACTCCATCTATGAATGTGTGGATAAATCAGACAAAAGCATCAACATAAAGACTTTTATCAATAATAATTATTAACAAAAAATATCAACCATGGTTCATTAGATAAAGTAAATCGCGATTACAACATACTAGAACAAAGGTGATAATACATTGCCATAATATGAAATTACATAAAATCACACCTCATTAAAAGAAACTACAAATATTCTTTTGTAAAGTACAGAAATAAAATGATATTTAACTAAAACTTTTTCTCCTATAAAGATATCAAATTTACTTAAAAAAAATATTGTATTCAACGTGATTAGTTTTATAGGGAATCAAAACTAGAACAGTAGGTTTTTGTTTCTGGAAAAATTGAAGACAAACTAGAAGGATTATATGGAATGTTTGAAGTAAAGGGTAAAATAGGTATATTTGAAAAAAGTAGGTTATCTAAGTAATTAAAATAAAAAGAGGTTATCTTAGTAATATATAAAATAAAGTAGGTTATATTAGTTAATTTTTTCTTAAAAAAATATTGTATTAAGACATAATATTTTATAACAATATGTTTGTGACCATTTGTAAATGGTTACAATACTGTTACAAATATATATTCGTAACAAAAACGTCACAATACTTGTGAGAAATAAATTTAAGTAGCAAATTTATCACAAATTATTAGAGAACATAATTACAAAAAACTACAAGTTAATAACAAAAATTTAAACGTCACAAATTGTTACCAATATTTTAGTCATAATCATTTATAATAACTCAAATATTTTTTAAGTATATTATTAAAAGTATAAACAGGTATTAGCAATCTCATATAGCAAATTTATATGATAAACATAGAAATGAGTGCTACCTACCAACCAATTCACAAAACCTATAAGATTGAATGTTGGTCCCAATTTTGGTAAGACTTGTTTAAATTATTTCCACACAATCTTATACCCTACCAAGTCTCAGGCTTTTATTATGACAGTGTCTCAACATTGCTCTTTATTTCTTAACAACTCTTTTTTTAAAACAATAGTATTTATGATATCATTTTATTTTGTATATTCATGAAATTCAATTAGCGCACGTGACGAAATTCCTATCCACAGATGGTTATGTCAAAAAAGATTGGCCATATAATATAACTACGTGATGACCTTTAATGGTAGGTACCCACTCCTCGTACCTTGACACTTCTCTTTGAAGACATATCTAAGTGGATCTTAAAATTAATGGTGGAAATAAGAATATAAAAAAATTAAGAAAAATCTTGTAAAGTTATATTTTTCTTATTTTGATATTTTATATTCTGTTTATAGATAAAATGTGTATGTTAATACATGTAGATCGTAGAGTAGACACTCTGGTCGGAAACAAATTTATTACTTTGTTGAGACACGTTTTTAAAGACAAAACTTGTTTTAACTTTTGGATTCTGCAATGTTTGAATAAGAATAAGAATAAATAATTTGGAATTGATTTTTACGTGGTCCATTTTAGATACGACTTTCAAAAAATCTAGCTGGAAGTTTTGGAGCTTACAATCTTCTTCCTCGGCCATTTTGATTAGCGAAGAGATGACTACTGGGCCAAAAGAAATACAAACGCCCCATAAACTATTATCATGCCCAAGCTCATTGGACTTTGTGTCGAATTTGTGCTATTTCGACCGTCATGAATAAAAAGTGGAAGATAAGGCCCAAATGTGCTGTGGGTTATGAGATTGAAATATTGAGTACAAGAAAGATCGAAGATGGGATATGGTTCAATATTTCAGTGGGTATTGTAAAATTTGATCTAAAAACCGAAATAATTCTTAATAGAAGTAGGATAAAAAAATAACAATTGGATCCACAAATCCTAGTTTATAGCCTAAAACCTCTCACACCCTAACATTTATTTTTAATCCACTAAATGTAGAATGGAGGAATTGAATCCTTGATATCAGAGTTATTAGCGATCTAAGAAGAACTTGACAGATAAACTAATATTATAATTTAAAAACTCTTTACAAAACAATGATACTACAAATGAAATAAAAAAAGTAATAATATTACCATGTTTAAGAGATTTTGTTTTATTACATTTTATAAAGTTTTTGCATATTTTTTATGTATAATTTAGTGCATTTGATATTTTATGGTCATTAATATTTTATAACATTGTTGGGGATTGGTTAAATTATATTCAACTAAAATATTAAATTATTATTTTTATCAAACAATTGGATCAACAAGGTTGAATCCATGGTCAATCTTCTCAAACTCCTAAATTTTTAACAATATCATATAGAGCAAACGTGATTTCTAAGAGTCAAACTCGGGTGAAAAAGATAGTAGAGGTGACACTCAACTACATGACTAAAGATATTTCTTCAAATATTATATGATTTTAAAAATAAAACAAATGAGTTGAGTTTTAAAATTTTAGAACTGAAACACCCTATATATTGAAACAAAAGAGTCTTTTTAATATAACAACGACCATAGTACAAAATTAAAAGTAGAAGTTTGTTATATCAAAACTTTCATGACAAATTATGGGCGTGTATGTATATTGTAAAAGTACAATTTTATATCTTATCACGTCGAGAACTTTGATGTTTGTTTTATATATGTAATATAATGATATTTGTGATTCAAATACAATAACTTATGCCTCTTATTTTTCGCACTCTGTCTATATTTCAGTCCATGCCATTTTGAATATATAATTTCATAATTATAAGTTTGTAACTCGTATTATTGATAAATTAATACAACTGAAAAAGTGACAAAATAATGGTGATGGGTTGGTTTTGGAGGAAACAGAAGTAGCGAGAATGTTGATAATGAAAAGGAAAGACCATTCGTGTGCCAGTCTTTGTCGCCTCTTTTCTTTATTTTCTTTTTCTTTCTTAAAATCTAAATTATTTTTATTTCCATGATGCAACGAGAAGCACGCGTTTTTATATAGTTTAAAGAATTTTATGTTAGGCTTTAGACATCAAATTCTGAATTCATAAAATGAAATCCTAAACAAATTTTATGCAATTTATAATGGTTTATTTTTACTATGAATATGCAACCAATGATAAGTCAAAAAAGAAAACCCTAAGACAAATAAATATCTTAAATTATAAAATATTTTAAAACAACTAAACATTTTAATTAAAATAGCACTACATTTTAAGTTAACATCTATAAAAAATCTTCTAAAACCTAGGTTTGGGGTAAATGACCTTTAGCCTAGTGACAGATGGTAAATTCACTGAAGGCAGACACACAAGTACATTCTGAGATCGAGTTCCATTACCTACATTATATAGAAATTTGGTTAATGAACCAGTCAATTGTGGTCCAATATTGATAAAAAAAAATTGGTTTACAATGAAAAATATATTATAATTTCCGTAAAATATAGACAAAACATAACTTGATCGGCAACGCCTAGATGTTTTTCTTTATGTTGATTATTTTGATTCCGACAACATTTATATGCATTGTCGACAAACAATGAAAAAATGATGAATTTTCGGGAAAAAAAAGGAAAGAATTTCGATGTAATAAAAAGTAGTTCGTTTTGTGGCCGATAATACTTTGGCTCAGATTCAGGATCGAGAGAATATGACATAATATTTCCTTCAAAATTATTGAAATGTTAAAATATAATCTAAATGAATGCTTTAGAAAAAAGACAAAGGAGATAAAGTTGATCTTTATAAAGTGAAGTCCAAAGAGGAAGCAGAGGGCTATCACTTGCTCTGTAGGGTTTCTACCACATGCTCTTGCCTCCCCCCTCTTTTTTTTTTTTTTATTTATTTATTTATTTATTTTTTATTTTTTGTCAACTTTACTATAATTGGATCGATAAGGCCCGATTTATAACCAAAACCCAAACTCTAAAACTCCTTTCTTCTTTCTTCATGCACCTGAGAAGACTCAAACCCGGGTGCCTGAGGATTTGTAAAGTGGCCACTACCACTAGGCCACATGTCCTCGTCCCTCCTCCTCTTTTATTTTTTCATATATTAAAAAGTTATATTATTTTTTGAAAATAATTAGATTATGGAAACTTAATTCATAGCCAAATCGTCTAAATCTCTTAATAATGTTATGTGGGGTATACGTGATTTCCTAAAATCAAACTCCAATAAAAAAGACATTAGATATGACATTCGATCATTTGACTAAAATATTTTTTATTTCAGTTTATATATGTTTTAGTAGTTAAATTATATTACTAATATATATAATTGATTTTTAATATAAGTTTGTTAATATTTTCATTTAAAGAAAAAAGTACAACAGTTCATGAAATAAAGTTGGTTTTTGGTTATAACACCGGTTTTTATATAAATATGTTTATATATATATACATATTTTTTGTCAAAGTTTTATGTTTATATATATATATACACATATTTTATGGTTATAACACCGGTGCTATATATATATATATATTATGTTTATATATATATAACACCAGTTTTTATAAAAAATATATTTTTTTTATGTCCATCTTAAAATTCTCTACCAAATGTAGTGAAAAGGGATCAATTTTTAATACAAAATTATTAACTGAATTATCCTAATCACTAGACTGAAAAAACCTTGAATATATATATATATATATGTGTATTTTAGATAAAACTTTCTAATGTCTTCATTTTTTGTAGCTGTTTTAAATATTTACTAATATTTTATGAGTTAGGAAAATATATGGCCCCTTGAACCAAGATGTGTTTGTTAGAGTCACCACAAAATCCAACATATTCTTTTTGCTCGAAACAATTTTATTGTGCTACTTGGAGATTGTGAATGTATCTGTTAATTGTTTTATTGCTTTAAACGAGACTTATTGGGGTGTAGTGCACCAATACCGATAAGTAATTATCTATATTTGACCAATTAGATAAACTAGTTATAATATCTGTATATGCATTTGGATAATGCATGCATTTCCGTGAACCTTTGCTTTTACCCTAAATCGCCGGGGCTTCACAGTGTCACACTAGGATTCACTAACCATTAACCATTTCCAAAACCATATAGGTCTTTTTTTTGGTGTTTTGCAAGTATTAAGATCAATAGTCTATTTTTTCCTTTAAGATTAAAAAATATCGTGTACTTAAATTCATATGTCTTGAAATTTATATACACTCGAAACAAAAATTCTAAATCTCACTACACATTCATGTTAGTTTTATATGTTTACTTGATTGGCATAATATTCTCACAAAAACTATGTTAATAGAGTGTTGTTTTATCTTAACCAATCAAGTATTATTTTTACTTTTTCTACACGTGTGTAATTTATTAATAGTTGCTATGTAAAAATAGAGTATAAGAGCACCTCCAATACTTTAAGAGACTCTTAGAGTTTCTAAATAATAAAATAGTAATATTTTTTTGTTAGAATTTAATTTTTATTTATATTTTAATTTTTTAAAAGTTATATTCAATAAGAAAAAGACATTTGGAAAGAACCCTATCACATTGTTTCTTGTTTTTTTTTTGTTTAAGAACATCATTTATATTCTCTCTTTTATTTTTGTATTTTTTTATTTTTTCAATACTAAGAATTTCTCAGACCATTTCCATTTCCAACAGACAAAAAAATGAGTTTCTTAAAAATAAAATATTATTATTTTATTTATTATTTTGATTTTAAATTTTACATTCAATCATTATCCTACACCTCATTTATTGGTGTTCTTAAAAATTGGAGAGAAGTTCTTAAACAAGAAACTTTAGAACCTCTTTTTCTTCTTTTCCTTAATAATAATATTATTTTATTTGTAAGAGTTCCTCATTAAGAATCTCTTTTGGAGATGGTCTAAGAACCTTCATTGAAAATTCGACCAAAAAAAAGAACTTATATTGGAGTTGATCTAACACCCCCATTTTTAATTTAGGAGATAAAGTGATTTTGGTCTTGTCAAAAATTATTTATTTGAAAATTCCACCAACACCAAAACCTTGAAAAAAACCCTAAAAAAATAAAATAAAAAGATGTGAATATAAATACTCAATTAAGAGATGACTTTTGCATATTGAGATACAAAACTCTATCATAACTTACACATTATTCATCTATGCATAGAAAACTACTACATACAACTTGTTTTTTTTAAAAAAATTGTACCAATCACATTGAACTACCACTAGCGGTCAATTTCACAAACAATGTTGGTTCAGCCTCATTTGGCTTCAGAACCCCTCATCTGGTGGAAAACAATGAACACCAACAATTCTTAACTATTAATGTTATTAATCCTGATTTATACATATGCTAACTTTTTTTTTCTTCCATATTGTATAGGAATTAATTCTCTAATACAACCAAATTTTATTGAAAGTAATTGCACCGCTGATCGAGAATGAATTCTTAGATCCAAATCATGACAAATAATTGATAAGAATTGATCGAGGTTGTGGAAGGCATCATACTATGCAAATAATAAATGATCACAATCAAAAATGTTATTAAACTCTGCTAGTGCATCAAAAAGCTTTTCAAAACGTGTGTAAGAAGTTGGAAAATGATTATGGATTGCGAGAATCACAAGAATGTGGATTAGAAGAGGTTGTTACGATGTTTCTTAAGACTATTGCACATGATGAAATTCAACAAACAATTGCAATACATTATCAATGGAATATAGAGGCAATGCACATAAGTTTTTCAAGTTTTAGATGCACCTATTCTTATGTGTCAGTATATTATAAAACCTGAAGAAAATCAATTTTGTAAGGTATATACATGTGTCAGTCTTAGTTTAAAGATTCAAACATAAGGAAACAACATCGCACCATGAACATGCTTGCAATATGCAACTTTATTTTATGAAATTTATATGTGTATATGTAGGAGAACTAGGAAAAGCACATTATTCAAAGATATGACATATTGTACAAAAAAATAATGAATATTTTCTAACTTCACCTGAACGAAAATATTTTTTCGTTGAATATGGACACCTTAGCAGGAAATGATATCTTGATATATATTGCCAAGTTCAGAATCATAAGCATTAATAGAGGGGGACACCAACAAAAGAGAATGAAACATTTGATAAGCATCATTCCTCTTTGCGTTATAAATTAAACATTTTGGAGTGTAGAAAGGAAAGTTTGTTACTATAAGAAATCCAGTATGATATGATTTAAATACACAGTGCAAGATTGTCATAACAACTATGAAATAACATAATTACATATTAAAATTATCGAATATCAATGACAATTTTGAAGAGTATAAACGAATTAAAAATAGGGCGTTTGATTTTTCAGATTTAGATGATAATGCAAACATTCAAAAAAGAGATTACATACCAACAAGTGATGTATCTATGACCGGTATTCAAAATAACATGGCAGAACATATGTAGAGAACACATAGATAAAATTTTTGTTTTTGTTTTAGCTATCTATTATTATATGTTATAATTTTATTATATTTTATTTCTAGCCAAATTTTAATTTCAAACAAATTATTATATTGTTTTACATGTAAAATAACTCTAAGCTTACACCTCTCACCTCTCAAGTATCAACCTGCAACATTTAGTTTCCACTTCAACTACTTTTAGCTCTAATATCTTCTTAGAGTATCTCTAATTGTTACCTTCATTTACTTCCTAAAAAGTTATTTTAAGCAAAGAGCATTTTTTTTACATAATAATTATAAAGAAAACATAATTAACCTGTAACCTTTTTAAAATTACCAATTTTTTAATAGTTTTAATAGAATTATGATTTCATTGAAATTAATTGTACATTATTATTTGATAAAATTACATTCCACCACATAATATAATAGTTTGTCTCTTAAAAATATATGTCATTATTTACGATTTTACATTTTAACTAATTACGTACTTGAATTATAATTTAGTAAATATAAATATTTAAATTTATTTATGCATGAAAATAGAGAACATATAAAAATTTAGTGATCAAATATTTTTTAAAATGAACACTATAATGGGAAAAATGAGTATTCTTCTCTCAAATAAAATTGACGAAATATTTTTAAAACATTCAAAATTTTCTTTAAAATGGTGTACTCTTAAAGAAAATTTTCTCTCTCATTTTGTTGTTGAGATGTTTTTTTCCTCCAAAGGACTATGATACTTTTATTAATATCAATTGTTATGAATTATGAATAGTTTGATAATAATTGTTAGAGACATATTTGGTATGATTGTGAAGGACTATGATTACCGCAGAAAGCAAAAGTATTTTGAAAACCGCAAAATTAGACAAATCATGATTTATGTTTGAATTTAGCTTTTATTGATGTGGAACACAAATATTTTATCACGACAAGTTTTTTGGTTGTGGAAATCCAAATTCATACAGCCCAAATTTATTGGCTTTGAAAATTTAAAATCAGTCAGTTATTAAATAATAAAATCTCAATTCACGTAATTCGTAAGAACATGAATTAGAAAAAAATAGCAAAAAAATGAGTCCACGAAGAAGCACTACCATATATTGGATGTAAATGGTAACAACTGAATGTAACTCAATCTGGCTAAATGTGGTATTCAACTATTTTTTTTAGTGGAATCTAAAAGAATAAGTGAAATCAAATGGTAATAGAGGAATGCGGCTGAATTTGGTGAAATTTAATATATTCTATATATATATTAAACTTTAATTGACGTGTTATTTTTTTTATTTTTTTTGTCAACAAATAACCATTGGATCGACAAAAGGTCCGATCCATAGTCTAAGTTCTCCAGATGGAGCAAGATGGAATTTGAACCTACCACCTCATGACTAGTTAAATCAGGGGCAAGCCAACTGGACCACCTGTTTCTTGGTGATGTGTTATTTATTATAGGATAGAATTAAATTATGATTCATATATGTCTCAAAAAAACTACAAAAACTAAAATTATAATAAAAATATTTCTAGTACATATTCGGTTCTTGATTTAGTTTCAATCAGGTTTAAATTCATTTTTTCGAGTACACACACTTAAGATCTATTTGAATATTTTATAGGCTTTGATTCCTCTAATACAAATAAATTTTGGTTCAGGTTTCGAATATCAAGTATCATGCCCAAAGATAAACTTGTATTTACATTCACAATGAACACTGAGAGAATATAATTTTTTAACAATCATAATTTGAAATTAACTTATGGTTTAGATCCGAAATATAATGGTGTTTCATTATTGACAATGAAATATACTCAAACATCTGTATTATTCTTAAATCTCTTCAATATTAAAATAATTCCTTAGTACTTGAAATTATAAGAACTAATTTATTATAGAATATAATTACCATAATGTTGTAAAAGATAAAACAAATATGTTGGGATTATATATGCTATAATTGTCTTGAAAATAAATGATACAAAGACATGAACATAAAGCAAATTGGAAAGCCAGCTTTTCTCTCTCACCCGAGTCCCTAGGAAGTATTGAACTACCCTGTTTCTTACCTAAAATAGCTAAAAACCATCCACAGTTTGAACGATTTCCTCCTCACCAACATGGTTTTTAGCTAAAAAGAAATGTGTATAGCTCCTCCTTTGGTTTTTCGGCGTAGTGTAAGCCCTGTTTGCAGCAAATGCAGATCCGAAGGCTATTTGGCACACCATGTTGACCATAACCATGTTAGTGACTCACATCACTCTACTCCACCACCCCCTAGAGAAGCTTCATCATGGTCCCTCAAGCCTCAAATCTTCCCAAATTCTGTCTATCTTGCTGAATAAGCAAATAATCCTCTAACTTTTAAGCTCTCTTGTCTAGTGAACCTTGCTAAATAAGCATTGTTCTGATTTTGGGTTCAGGTACAGATCTCAATACCGCCTTCCATCTCTCATTCCCCCCTAATGTGAAGGTCTAATATGGAAGACTCTTTGATTCCCTTGAACAAAGTGAAAGTACCAAACTTTGACACTTCCGATCAAGTCAAAAACCACTCTCTAACCCTCATTAGGAGGCTTATAAACCCGCGATCCAAAGAATGTGGTCCCTAATATCATTTTTTTCTTAAATGTGTAAGACCAAACAACGAGCTATTGGGTCAGATCTGGGTCAAAGTATCTTCAAGTTCACTCTTGAAAACGAAGAGGATATGCTCATGGTACTAAATAACAGACCTTACCACTTCGCCAAGTGGATGGTAATAATCCAATGCTGGCAGCCTAACCAGCCATGATTTCCCAGCAATCATTCCTTTTTGGATTCGAGTCCAAGGCATTCCGCTCCACTTATGGTCTGAGATAACACTACAATAACTAGGAAAGAATCTGGGTCACTATGAAGGGTGTGAGATATCCAACTTGGCAGCAAGAATAAGAATGGAGATCAATGGCTTACATGCACTAAAGAAGAAAATCCTTGTTGAATTTTCAAATTGTGAGGAGATTGTAGCCCACCTCGTATACGAGAAACTCGAAAGACACTGTGTGAGATGTGGTAGGCTGGACCATAAAGCGCAAGACTGTCAGGATACTTCATCCAGACCCACTAAAAGCAATCAAACCAATCTCTCTGTCCTGGAAAGCAAATCAAAGGAGGTGGATGACCAAAGCCTTCCCTTACAAAGGAATAGGCAGAAGCCAACTCACAGAGTGGAAACTTCATCAAATGTCTCACCGTTTAGGAACCAAAATAGAGTTATAACTCAGCGATCTGGTTGTGACTATGCCAGGAGGCCTAGTTCCTTGGGGTATGACAACACTCTAGACTACTCGAGGAAATCCAGTACCAGAGCTGAAAGAAGAAGACACCTGAGAATGGAAACATATCAACTAGTCAGACGTAATCTAGACAAGAGACAATTTCAACCCCCATCGGCTTTCCTCTGGAAAGAAAAAGCTAACATCACGTGACAGAGTATAGGACAACAGATAAAAAATCCTGTTGAACAAGAAATGCATGCAATCTCTGAGATTGCACTCGGGGAAAACAATCATAATGCTCAGATCCAAGAGGAGCTACCCCGTGAAGAGGTGTGTGAAGCAGCAGACCAATCAAGAGAAGTCCTAGTTAGATATGCAGATGATCCAGAGCCCACTGAAAAGGCAGCTAGAAAAGAGCGGGTATATCAGGCAGAAAAGTCTGGTTTGTCGAGGAACAAAGCGGAAAACATAACAAAAGTTAGAAAGAAAACGGAAGTAAACCTACTGAGGCAGGAAGAAGAGTTGGAAGACACTAAAAGAGTTTCTATTTCACAAAGATAGGGCCCAAACCCTGTATCCCAGAGACTTGGATCACTACCTAGAGATTATGGGGCAATTGGAAGGCGTATATCAAAGCATACCACACCAAAGCAAAGGCCAGGAAGACCTACAGGAAAGAAAAGGATTGTACTCAACCCACTTATTCACCAAAGTGCTATTACAAAGAGAAGAAAGCCCCTCAAAGTCCAAACCCCACCACAACAGAGAGAAGATTCTCTAGCTATTCCCCATAATGAAGAGACTAGCACAATGGGTGAGAAAAGAGGAGAGCTAGGTATAGAAATAACACCAACTGAGGAGGATATCCAAGGCACCACAGTTACTAGACCACCAAGATCAGGACAACCTGCAGTGCACAAGATGATGAATTTTTAAGATCCATCCGAGCTGCTACCTTAAGCATTATGTCATGGAACTGTTAAGGTTTGGGAAACCCTTTGACAGTTCGGCGTCTAAGGGACATTCACAAAAATGTGTCCCGAGATCTAATTTTCCTAATAGAGACAAAGAATCAAGATGATCAAGTTATAAAACATATTTAATCTCTAGGCTTTAATTCATTCAAAACCATACCCCCTCATCTACAGGTGGAGGAGGTTTAGCCTTGATGTCGAAAAGCGACCTGAACATCCAAATTTTAACAGCTGATTCAAACATCATTGATACAAAGGTCATGTGTGAAAGAAAAACGTTCTTCTTATCATGTGTCTATGGTGAACCTGAAAGAAGTAAAAAAAGAGCTTTGGGAGAGATTAACCAACTTGGCAACAACTAGAGATGAGCCATGGCTCCTCACGGGTGACTTCAATGATATAATCAGTTATGAGGAAAAACAGGAGGGCCGTTGAGACCAGAAAGTACCTTCATTGACTTCCAAACTTTCTTAAGCGAATGTGATCTCGTAGATTTGCCACACTCAAGGGATGCACTTTCATGGCGAGGATTCCGTTACTCTCATGTAATAAGATGCCGACTCGATCGGACAGTTACCAACAACAAATGGATAGAATTATTTCCTGCAGGAAGTATGGAGTATTTAAGGTTTGACGGTTCGGACCATAAACCAATAATCTCTTTTGTAGCTGATGGTCCAAGGAACATAAGAGGTATATTTTGGTTTGACAGGATATATAAAGAAAAAACCGAACTACAAGGGATCATAGATAAAGCTTGGAATGAAAGAAGAGACTCAATAGTTAAAGCTAGAGCAGCAAACACGCAAATAGCAATCATTAAACAGAGCAAAGAAAAGGAAACAAATAGCAAGAAAATGATAGAAGAACTAAAAGTCTCATTAGAGCAAGCAATGTCAAGTGTTGATAACCAGGATACAGTAATACATTTGCTTAATTTGGAGTTATAGAAAGCTTACCTTGAGGAAGAGGAGTTCTAGAAGCAACATAGTAGGCTGCTGTGGCTGCAAATAGGGGATGGTGATATCAGTTTCTTCCACGCTGTTAAACGAGGCAAAAGGCAAAAAAACAGCATCTCTGTCATTGAGGACTCAAATGGTAATGCAGTGTTTAAAGAGGAGCAAATAACTGAGGTAGTACTTCAATATTTCTGAAAATCTGTATAAGGCCTCAAATATCCAAAGTTCACAGGTCATCCAAGAGGCATTGGAACCAAGAATTTTAGATGAGGAAAACAAACAACTTACCACGATACCTTCTAAGATAGAAATCAAGGAAGCAATGATGGAAGTTAATGGAGAAAAGGCCCCTGGACCAGATGGGCTACCCGTCAGCTTCTACCATCATAACTGGAAATCGGTAAGCCCCGCAATTGTAGAGGAAGTTCAATATTTTTTCAGAACAGCAAAAATGCCACTAGGAGCAAGCGAAACATTAATCATGCTTATCCCAAAGATTCCTAGCCCAACAAAGGTAATGGATTACAGACCCATCACCTTATGCAATGTTTATTACAAGATCATCTCAAAAATACTCTCTAAGAGGATTAAGCCACTACTCACGAAGCTTATATCAGAAAACCAAACAACATTTGTGAATCAGAGGTCTATCACGGACAATGTTCTCATCTTCCATGAAATGCTACACTTCCTAAACACATCCACAACTAAGAAAAATAGCCTGATGGTGGTGAAAATGGACATAGCAAAAGCTTATAACAAGTTGGAATGGAGTTTCGTGAAAGGAGTTTTGGAAAAGCTAGGTTTCAATGCAAAATGGGTCAGCTGGGTAATGCAAAGCCTAACCACAGTCTCGTACCAGGTGTTGATGAATGACATTCCCTCAAGAAAATTCCTCCTAGACAATGGTCTACGGCAAGGAGACCCAATCTCTCCATATATCTTCATCCTATATGGAGAAGTCCTATCTGGTTTATGCAGGAAAGCACAACGGGAAGACCAGCTCAGAGGAATTCAAATAGCGCAACAAAGCCCACACATTAACCACCTACTGTTTGCAGATGACACCATATTCTTCTGTGCACCAAATGATAAAAATGTCACAGCCCTCGACATTATCCTGAAACGGTATGAAAAAGCATCATGCCAAAGCATAAACACCAACAAATTAACTATCACTATCTCCAGGAAAATCCCACATGCACAAAAAAAGAAAATCAAGGAAGCACTTGGAATTCACCAAGAAGGAGGGATGCGGAAATATCTAGGTCTGCCTGAACATTTTGGGCGAAGAAAGAGAGACATTTTTGCTTAGATTGTAATAGAATCAAACAAAGAGCTGCAAGCTGGGCATCTAAATTTCTATCCCCGGCTGGAAAACTTACTATTCTAAAGAGCATTCTAACTAGCCTACCATCCTATGCTATGTTTTGTTTTAAGTTACCAATATCTTTGTGTAAAAGAATCCAGTCGGCCTTGCTCAGATTCTGGTGGGATGATAAGATAGATAAGAGGAAGATGTCTTGGATAGCTTGGCAAAAACCTACCAGAACAAAGAAGAAAGGTGGTCTAGGCATCAGGGAGATCAGCTACTTTAATGATGCATTGCTGGCAAAGGTGGGTTGGCGCATTCACACATGCCTACATCCGCTGCTAGCAAGGACCCTCATGAGAAAATACAGTCGAGGACATAATTTTCTAAAATGCACAATGAACGGAGATATATCATATGATTGGAGGAGCATTATACAAGGAAAAGAACTACTAAAGAAGCATGTTGGCTGGGTAATTGGAAATGAAAGAAAGGTGAACATCTGATATGATGCCTGGCTATCCACAACAGAAAAAATCCAACCAATGCGCCCTCCAACAGTCGCTTCACTAGATTGGAAAGCTGGAGATTTGATGACACCATATGGAAAAGATATGGATAGTATCAAGATCCAGAACTTGCTTCCCATGTATGAAAAGGATATCAAATGCATTAAAATAAGTAAGTAGGGATCAAATGACAAACAAGTCTGGTTAAAACAAGCCTCAGGATCACACACAACTAAATTGGGTTACTACTCAGCAATGGAGGGTATACGACAACATAACCAAACAGAGACCGACAACATTGATTAGGGAAAATAGGTGTGGAATGTTGAATTTTACCTAAAATTTAAACTGCTTCTCTGAAAATATTGGCAGGTGCACTCCCAACAAAGGCAAATCTGGCAACCAGAATCCATGATATCGATCCAAGGTGCATAAGATGTGGAGAAAGGGAAACAGTGGAGCACTTGTTCTTTCAATGTGACTACCCAAAACAATTGTGGAATAAAACACCAATCATGATATCAGCTGAAGATCTGACAAACCTGCATTTTGATAAAGCGTGGACAAAGTGTTTAGAAGCTAAGAACTTACCACCGACTGAAATTGGAGAAATTCCTTTGGCCCCATGGCTGATATGGAACCTTTGGAAGGCTCGCAACAACCTCTGTTTTAATAACCGGAGATTCTCATAGATGGACTCAATAACAAAAACTAGCGGTGAAGCAAAGGAATGGACTAACACTCAAAACAAAGAAACAAGCATCAAAGTCCCACAAGCCCGTTCCCCACCAGACCCGGATCCAGAAATCATCTGCACAACATATGCGTCTTGGAGAAAGGATTCCCTTATCGTGGGTTTGGGTTGGTCGTTCAAACCCAGATTGGGAGAAAGAGTGAATAGTCTCCCCAATTCCATCCCTTTCGTCGCCTCTCCCCTTGTTGCGGAAGCACTTGCGGTCAGAAAAGCATGGGAAGAAGCTAAAAATCTAGAGTATAGACACATTAAGATTTGGTCTGATTCCTCACAATTGATTCAGATTTTGAAATCTGAATTACCCACATCGGAGCTCTATGGAGTGGTGTCCGATATTCTATCCCTATCAAAAACTTTTGTTGTCTGTAGCTTTTGTTTAATTCATAGATTCTAGAATGAGCTTGCGGATAGTCTTTCTAGAGCAGCTCTAATTACTCTTCCACCTACTTTGGTGGTTTAATCTTAATGAAACAAGTTTTATAACCAAAAATAAAAATAAAATAAAAAACAAAAAGAAGTGAAAGAAAGAGAAGCATAAAATACAAAAGTGAAAATTTGGCTTTGTAAAGAAAAGAAAAAAAAGCCGCTGAATAAAAAAGTTCTGCAATTCAGCTCATTTTGTATGTTACCAATTTGGTAATTGTATGTAGTTTTCAGTATTATAGCACGAAAATGTTTTTTTTGTCAACTACCTAGTGGTTTTTAATTCCCCTCTTTATATTGTAGGTATGGGGTGGTTTGATCTCTGGTGCCTTGAAAATTTGTAAAATAATAACACCATTAGACACCTATATTCGGCTCACAAAAATGTATTTATATGTTGTTTTTAATATTGTAGCACCTCTCCATTATTATTTATATTCTATGTCATATTGATTTATATTTTTCTCTGCATTAAGTTATTTAAATAAAAGTGAAACAATGAACCAATTTATATTATGTCAAAAACTTTTAAATTTATTATACGTTATTTTTAGATATTTGTTATTTTATTTAAAATTTCATTTATTATAAAATTCACAGCATCTACATGTATTATTTTTAGACAATTATTTTATGTAGAATATTATATATAGATTAAATTTATTATTAATTTAAGTTTTTATCGTTTTATTTAACATATTATATATATATCATAAATCTACAGCACCTACGTTTAATTTTTTATCAATCAAACTTTCAATTTCAAAAATCAAAACTATAATTCTACAACAAAAAAAAATTTACAGCCTCCTACATCAGAAAACTTAAAATTACAACCCCTTACCACTCGGCCTAATTATTATAATGTCCTTTGTAGATTAATTTGAGGTCAATCAGCTGTCATTATATTTTCCATGTGAACCTATATCTCTCATACTGTCACCTATGATTCGATCAAGATTTAAAATATATCAATCATTTTACACTGCCAATTAATATATCGAGATAAAGATATATAGAATCTCTAAGTAGATTCACTAAGATTAATATAAATATTTTAGTTTGAGATTACCCAAATAAATAATAAGGTTCAACGAATCTAATAAGAGTCAATCGGCTGATTCAGTTAATCAGTTTGACTCAATGTTAGAGATTCGGCGCATTTAGGTAATCAATCAAGCTTCATTTTATCGATAAATAGTAAATCTTATATATCAAAAACGGAGGACACGCTTGCATTTTGGACCGAATTGTGAGTATTAATCTAACTGTTTACTTTTTTGTAAATCCTGATAAATGAACTTAAAAATCTTTAAAACTTTTCAAATTGTAATAAAATATTATACTCAAATATATTTTTATTTTAAGTTGGAGTTGAAAAGATATATATGCTCAGAATTATTTTTACCTTTTATTTATTTTTTTTGTTTTTTTAAAAGATAATGTTTTATTTATGGTATGGATACAACATATTTAACATTAATCTTTTTTTAAAGTTATCCAATACAATAACATTTTGGAGTCAATAGCAACTAAAAATATAATGCATTATACTTTAATCCTTCGAGTATTCGAGTCAACTCTTGGTAAAATTCATCTGGGTTCCGGTTTTTTGGGTCATAATTTTTATACCCATTTAAAACTCGTATATATATCGGTTTGGGTTTAGGTCGGAGCCCCTCAGGATCAACAATTACATGATATATCTAGATATATTTGGGTTTATCGGGTATCCACTCATATATCAGTTTGGTTCTAGGTATTAGCTAATACCATTAGGTATAGATATAAAAAAAAACCTATTAAGTATTTTTCTCGGTTTTAGGTACTACCATATACCCAAAATTTTGAGTCAATTTTGATTCAAATTTTAGGTATTAATTATGCTTAGACCAAATGTATTATATGTACCACACATATGATTTTTCTTTATTATCACACATATCTCTAGGGGGAGTTAACTAAAATGACCTAAAATTTGAAATGAAATACAAAACTAGANAGTCAAATGCAAAACTAACTCAAAAGACTTGTGAATTTACAATATTCTCCTTAATGAACAAACAAAAAACATATGCCATAATTACAATTTTAACCTTCGTAAATTTACAAGTAAAGTCTACACGCTATTTTAAATCTACATAGTAGACTTAATTTATAATCTACATTGTAGACTTAA
>OVBA01003167.1:0-29550 GCA_900406435.1 Lepidium aucheri | reverse complement strand
GTTAGATTAAGCTTAATGTCAAAGACTTGTTGAGCAAGTTAGGTAGTTAGGGTTAGATAAGATCAAAANTTGAGCAAGTTAGGTAGTTAGGGTTAGATAAGATCAAAAATATATTTTAGGAGTTATCTAAAATATGATATATTTTAGGAGTTATCTAAAATATGAGTGTTTTTAATTGAGAAAGGAAATTATCTAACCTATAAAAGGAGATGCCAATGTGTGGCATAACTTAGAGAGGTTAAGATTGAGAGTTTAGGTTTTTGTATTGAGTTTCCTAAACTAATAAAGAGAGTCATTCTTTATTATTCTTAGTCTATAATTTCGATTTCTACAAATTTAGCATTGCCTAATTTAACATGTATATATATATGTATCTTAAGCCCATCAATTAGTTTTCACTCTTAATGTCTATCTAGGCCCAAACATACATACACCATCGCTAAAATGAAAACAACTCTCTGCCTTTTTATTCATCCTTTAAGTTCTCAATTCTTATCTTCCGGCTGGTGTGAAATTATGTAAACCAAACCAAAAATCTGTTGTCCCATACCTTATCTTATAGAAAAGTAACGGTAAAATCATCATTTTTTCTAATGAGATGTGGACTCATATTTTTTATAAGCAGCGAAACCTACAATACCATTGTACCTATTGCACATTTTTAACATAAAACGTTCTCAGAATCATTATTCAAATCGTTGCTTGTTTATTGTAATTTTGTTCACAATCCGATCTTACTCTTTGTAACCAATAAAACAATTGACTTTTGTTTTTAAGACCTATAGTCCTTTTTCCAAAAAAACAAATAATAATACCATGCCCTACAATCTTGAATGTATCTCTATACTCTTCAAGCATCTAACAAAGATATGTTAAATTTTGTTGAATATGTTGTAACAAAAAATGCAATTTAATATGTCTATATATATATATATATATATATATACATTTACATGTTTGAAATAAAAATAATAACATAGCCCTTGGGAAATACATGAACTACAGCTGCAACCAGAAGCGTTATAAAGTGTGCATGCTCTTATTAACATATGAATATGTGTACATAGTCCTGGACATTTGGTTCTTCGATTCGGTTTGGTTCTTTTGGTTATGAAAAAATAATAATTAATGGATATTTATAAATTTAGTTCAGTTTGGTTTCAGTTCTAATTTTTTCGATTCTGAATTTGTGGTAACTAATGAGTACCTACTCAAATTCGGTTTGGTTTTGCTTTAGATACTTCTATCTAATTTTTGTTTAAAAAAATCAGATTTCTTTTAGAAAAACCATAAATTAATTATAAAAATTAAATATTTTAGTTTTTAAAGTAAATTTGGTTCAAATTGACTAACAAATTTAGATTTATAATTACAATTTTAGATATTTAGACTATTAAATTTTATATAAATAATTATTTTAAAATATATAACTGTGTTTTAGTTCTTTCAAATAACTATTCGGTTCCGATTCTTTCGGTTATTAAACTTAGGAACCGTTTGATTATTTAGTCGGATCATGTTCGACTTGATTCCTCATATTTTGGATTTCGGATCAGTTCGATTCAATATTTTAGTTCAAATTATTATGCTCAAGCCTATGTGTACATATATTAATAGATAAATTTGTCCAATTGTAAATACACGATATATATATATGTATATATATATATGTATGATTAAAGTGCAGGAAAATAATAAAAAATCTGGTGAAACAGTGGAGGAGAAAATAATAGGAAGTGATCAAGAATCCATCAAACCCATCAATCAATCAATGTCTTCAAAGACGTGAAAAGGAAGCAAACTCTGAGTTTCTGCCTTTCTGCTAAACTCCAAAACTCAACATGACTACTTCTTTTTACAGTGTGCATTGCGGTTCCTCATCTACTTTTTACGTTTTTATATCCATATAAATCTTATATATTAAAGCACAGATACATTTTTCGTATTATAAACTTTAAAATAAATTAATATATAGTTTGTAATAACCGTTAAAAATAAGACTAAGATAAATTTGTTACAAATTATTATATAAAAACTTAAAACTAATAAATATTTAATAGAAAAATCAAAAAACAAATTAATAAAAAATTATCGGTTAAAAATTCGGTTCATGATTTGGTTCAAGTCTATGTTTGGATTCGGATTTATGAGTCACTGATTTAAGATCCATTTGCGATATTTTTTCGGGTTTGATTCCTCAAATTGGGTATTTTGGTTCTTTTTATTTAAGATTTACTCAGAAATTTTTATTTTTTTTACATAGTTCGGTTGGGTATAAATCGAGTTTAGGTTTAGAGGTATTTTTATTTGAAATTTTAAAAATAAAAAAAAATAATAAAAAAACTCTAGAAAGTTAAAATTTGGTTATTGATTTGGTTCTGGTTCCGGTTTGGGTTCGAGTTTGGTTTTTTGATATATAGATTTAGGACTCATTTGAGTATTTTGTCGGGTTTGGTTTCTCTAATACAAATCAATTTTGGTTTGGGTTACCATTTTTGAATCAATATTTCAAAAATAATATTCTAAAATATCAGTATTGATCTAATAACTTAAATGAAAAATTTTTTAAAAAATAATCAAATCTCGCATTATAATACGGGTATAATCCTAGTATAGATATATAGCGAAAACAATTGTAGTTTCAATTCGAGTCAAAATTTGAAGTTTTTTTTTTTGACATTGGCTACAATTGGCTGACCTATTAGCCAAGTTCCTGCATAATGTAAACGGCGGGACTTGATCTCTAAATGTGCAAATGCATTTGCCTTTAGTAGACTTACCACCTACCACTAGAAAGTTATAGGATTAAAGCCAACCTTTTCATATATTAAAGGTTTTCAGTTTGACTGGTTAATCCTACTTGGCTTTGAACCTGACTCCCGTACTTTTTTAATTCTTTCTCATTTTTGTTTACCGCGTTAGAATATCTTCACAACACTATTTTATTGTTGAAATTACATAATATTTGATATATTTTCAACATTAGAATTTTTTCATCTCGAACCAAACATTATAAAAAATAATATTATTTGTTATTATATTATAAAGAAAGCTATATTTCATTATTTAAAGATTTTGATAGGAAGTATTATTCTTCTAAATAACTATTTTTTAATATTATATTGATATTTATAAATTAGAAATGATAAAAAGGAATATACATCTTGGGTTTATAATTTAAGTAATTTAGTGTTTTACTTAAACTATATTATATTTTTCCAAAAGATTTTATTTAACTTTTATATAGGTTTGGTTTTAGTTTTATTTCTTTATTTATTTCAATAATACATTGAAGTACATTTTTGGTCAATTTCTATGCCTCATTTGTTTTTACATAAATATAGAGATTTTATAATATTTTATTTTACACTTTGCTACATTACTACGCAAAAACGTAATATTTTAGCAAAAAAGCGAAACACACTAAAATAGTCTTTTAGTGGTATGTTGGAGATAAAGTAAATTCTACTACAAATAAATCTCTATAAATTAATTATATTAATAAATCAAAAAATTAGTAATTTAAAGTGAAATATAAATTATTATTTATTAATTTATACAAATATTTACACAAGTTTCTTGTACACTAATATATACATATATGGTGTCAATACTAGGTCACAATTGGCCGGTCTATTAGCCAAGTTTTTACATAATATAGGCAATAAGATTTGATCTATGGGTGTTGTTAGAATAGGTCTTAGCACTATGAATACTAAAACTAAGATTTCTGAGTAAAAGAGTGGAGGAGAATGGGCAAGGACACTTGTAGATTGGATTGGGAACAAAAGCTAGTTAACTAAGAACAAGAAAATATAATTGTCGAGTTGGAGTTCTTATTAGAATTTAATATGCTAAAAGCGGATCCCTTTTTCAAAAAATTGTGCCTCTATTTAAAGTTTATAGAGGCGGTTATATGTGTAGAAAATAAATGAAGATTTAGAAATCTGTCGAGAAGATTGAATCTGTTAAGATTCGTGGTAGATTTGTAGAAATTTTTTATATTGGAACAGAAAAATTTCTATTTATTTGTTTGCTGATGTGTCATCGACTTCTCTTCAGGTTCGTAGAATCTTCGAGACAAGACTTTTTCCGAATCGAATATATTACCCGAGTTGAGACTTAGTGCTTGCAACCAGATTGTTCTTTTGTATTCGACCCGTTATTTTCAGTGGACCAAAGTAGGATCTCGGATCCACCTCCAACAGGTGTGTGATGGTGTCTGCTTTTAATGGATTTACCATCTGCCACTAGACCAAGATCATTTTACATAAAAATATTCAGTCAATAGTTTTACAAAACATATTTTATTATTTTGTCAACATTTGCTACGGCAAAACTTGATCCATAGTCCAAAACTCACTCCTTAAAATCTCTACTATAATTCTATTTATAGTGAAGAGAGATCGAACATCAGTAACAGAGAATCTGTAAAGAGAACATTACCACTAATCCATATGTCTTCGACAAGAAAAATATTTTGTTATTAATTTTGATTTTTTAAAGTTTAAATCCTTTCCAGATAAAATTTATTTATTTATTTTTACATTTTGCTGGTTTACATATACTATATTCTATTAATATTTTAGAATTTTCTACATTTTCCTTTCTTGAAAATATTATAATTTCATTGTTTATACAAACATGATCTTTCCAACATTTAAAAACACTTGCACATTTAAAAACTATTATTATGTTTAGAACCCCTTATAATTTTTTAAAATATATAGCGATAAGATAAAACTCATATTTTTAGTCTAATATAAAAAATTAGATATGAGTTTTACAGAAACTCCAACTTTAAGTAGAATAAAGAACAATAAATCTATATTTTATTAAGTTTTCTTAAATTTATATATCTAAAATTTGTAATTTTTAATTTATGATATTATTAGGATTATATTTATACATTTTATTTTGAAAAGTTTACCTTATTATCTTATCAAAATTTGTCAAATTTTATATTAACCCATGCTAAGACTCAGGAATTTTTATTAACTTATATTATTTTTTAATTTATCAAATATTAATTTATAGAAGTTTACACTCACTTAAAAGTATCTGGACAATGTCAAATTGAAAAGAACATTTTTTGGTTTGATCCGATTCTTCTTGTCAGATTGCTGGAACATTTTTTGTTGGAATCGGTCTTAGCGCAATGAGTACTAAAACTAAAATTCCTGATTAAAAGAATGGAGGAGAATGGGCAATGACACATTGTAAATTGGATTAGGAGCAAGAGCTAATTAACTAATAACAAGAAGAGATGATTGTCGACTTGGAGTTCTTATTAGACTTTAGTATGCTAAAAGCGGATCCCTATTTCAAAGGATTGTGCCTCTACTTATAGTTTATAGAGGCAGTTACATGTGTATAAAATAAAGGAAGATTTACAAATCTGTCGATCAGATTTAATCTGTTAAGATTTGTGCTAAATTTGTGGAAATTTTCCATGTTGGAACAGAAAAATTTCCATTTATTTGTTTGCTGATGTGTCATCCGACTTCTCTTCAGGTTTGTAGAACCTTCCGACACAAGACTTTTGCCGAGTCAAATATATTATCCGAGTTGAAGACTTAGTGCTTGCAACCAGGTTATTCTTTTGTATTCGATCCATTGTTTTTAGTGGATCGAAGTAGGATCTCGGATCCACCTCCAACAATTATCCCCCCCAGACTCAAAAAATTCTGGTGCCGTATTTCCGAGTTGGAAGGTTTTTCATCTTCCAGAATCTTCGGTCCACATGTCAGTTTTCCAGTGGGGTAATCGAACAGTCGCCTCGGTTTTATGCAAATCACCATTATTACCACATGGCGTCGCTTTGACTACTCTTTGCTCATTTATAGTTACTGTTTTGCTTCGTTTCGAATTTCAATAATTCTCTATAAATACCGTGCTTTTTCTTCTTTTACCATTCACTTTTCATCTGAGCAATTTTACTTAACAACTTCTGAGTTCTTCCATTTTCAAACTCTTTCAAATTTTCTAACTTTTTATTCGTTCATCTTCAAAAGATGGGTCTTGACGATTTTAAACTTCCAAACATTGAAGCCAGTGTAAACTCTGCGCTTGAAGGTTTGAATGTTTGGTCCTCTAGAGGACCTTCTAGGGTTTCGGAACTCTTAGCTGATTCTACTCGAGACATTGTTGAAGTCCCTTCCACGTCTGGTTGTGGAGATTCACGACTTGCAAAAAAGGTAAGAGCCGATACGCCGTTAAGGATAGTCTCTCCAAGAGAAGGTGGTAGGAGTGGTTCCACGAGTTCTTCTCGTGGAAGGGGTAGGGGTACCCCGACTTCTGATTTACCCATAACCATATTAGTCTTCGTCCCATTCTGGACTTCAGGTCTCATTGTGCTGGCTTGATGAGCCAAATTAGTACTCCGTTGGAGCGGATCCCCTCTCCAAATCAGATGAAGAATCATGAGGGGTGCAAAGAGGCTTCTTACTTGCTGTCCCGGGTTCGTTTTAACTTTTGATTGTTGATTTGTGTTGTTGTCTTGCTTCTGACTTCTAACTTGTTGTTTTCTCAATGCCTTTACAGTTTATTGCTTACCTGAACAACATCATCTTGGAATGAGAGAGGTCCGTTTCCAACTCGGAAAGCGATTCTCAGAGGAATATGTCCAGGTGGGTTGCTGGAAGTTATCTTGAAGTGGCTGAACTTTGGTCTAAGCTCTCCGAGGTGGAGAAGGAACTCGTTTATGTTAAGGACAAGTTGAAGCTTGAGCGCGAGAACATGCTCAAGTTGGTTGTTCGTAATGAGGCTCTATCAAAGTTGCTTGAATGTGCCGACTCCAATCTGGGTGCTGCTTTTAAGTCTGCTGAGAAAGCCAATGAGGAGGTTCTGAAGCTGCTTGCCGAGTTGGACACTATAAGGGGGGACTTTGATTCTCGACTCCGTCAAGCCTTGACTGTTGAGAATTTGAATATCTTCAAGGTTATTCGTGAACGACTATATGACCGTTTTGGCCAAATTGCTGCTCGGTTCAATGATCTAGACAGGAACCTTGAGGCCCGTTTGTCATACATCTAGTTTATTGGGTCAACAAATGTTCTCCAATTGCTTTCCACTCAGGGAGTCGATATCCCTCCTGCGGTCACCGACTTGATGACTGCCAAGGTAAATGAGTTCAAATAACTCGTCGATAGGGAGAGCTTGACACCGCTGCTTCCAGGGGCTTGGTCGTCCTTGTTTTCAAAGTGGGAGAAGCCTCAAATGCTGGTGAAAGTGGACACCTAGAAGCACCATAATTTCCCTGGGCTTTGTCGTAGTCTTCTTTTTGTAATCGCCGCTTGGCTTCTTTTAAAAGTTGCACATACTTTTGTACTTGGTGCTTTCTTTTGTAAATATTTTTCCCGTGTAAATGAAATGAAATTTGACGTTTGATTATGAATAAAAAATTCATTTAATTGATTGACTCGTCATTCTATGAATTCTGGTTCCTGAGGTTCCTTTCTTGTTTATGCTTTTTGTCAAGCTTTTTCCCGTGTTTAGAGAGTTTGATCTCGTTTTAGCTTAGGAAGAGAACTTTCCGTTATGCGGCTTTTAAAGCTGAGATTTTAGGATTCAGTTTGAGTTTAAAGAATTTTGGACTCGGAAATCATATTCGTAAAACTTTATCTAAGGAATTCTGATTATCTGTTTAGAAGTCATGTTTTGTCTTTGTTCGAAACTTTTCATCTCGTAATTCTGTACAAAGCTATGCTTTGTTGTTAAATGAGATTTTAATCTTGGAAAATATGTATAAAGCTTTTCTTTGTCTTACTGATGAGAATTGATCTCATTAATCTGTACGGAACTATGTTTCGTCGTTTTGTGAGAATTTAATCTCGTAAAATTTGTACAAAGCTACTCTTTGTCTTTTGACAAGAATTGATCTCGTTAATCTATACGGAACTATGTTCTATCATTGCGTGAGAATTTAATCTCAAAAGTTCTATGCAAAGCTATCTTTTGTTTTTTGATGAGAATTGATCTCTTAAATCTATACAGAACTATATTTCGTCGTCTGGTGAGACTTTAATCTCAATCTATACAAGGCTTATGCCTTGTCTTTTCTGTGAGAATTAGATTCCCGTCAATGCTACGAGCGGTTAGACTCGTAATATTCAAGTATTAAGTCTGAGTTTTGACTAGGAGTGAGAATTCAATTTTTTATAAATTTTTTGAGTTTTTACTTGGCGAGTTCAGGACTCGACTTTTAGGATATAGAATAGGACTTTATCAAATATTTTTGAGATTAGACTCGGTGATATTTAAGTTTTGCGAGATTGAGCTCGGCGAGTTTAGAACTCAGCATTTGAGATAAGGACTAGGCCTTAGTCGGAGATTCCCAAGATTAGACTCAGTGAAGTTTTTGTGATTTGGACAAGTTTTTCGAGGTCCGGCTCGACGAGACTTTAAGACTCGGCTTAAAGATAAATTGCGTTTGTATTTACGAGAATTTATCACGACTTGCAACTTTGGAGGATAGAGGGTGTAACCCATTCTTTTTTAGATGCCAACTAGGGGCAAATAAAAAATTTATAGAGTTCTAACTGGACCCGAAGGGTACCTACGTACCCCGAAGGGATCAAGCCAAGTCGTAATTCTCATTATATAATTAATTAAGTAGATGGTGATGTGTTAAGTGACGCATCTAATTTGCCGAGATGGCGAGCCTTTAGTAGTAGTATCGCTTTAGGTTTGATGGAGTTCAAACTTTGAGGGACCGTTTTCCTTCCATGTTAGCGATCTTGTAGACTCCAAGCTTTACGACATCAAAGATGATGTATGACCCTTCCCAATTTACATCGAGTTTCCCGGCATTGAGTTTAGCCGTGTTCTTAAACACTTTTCGAAGTACAAGGTCTCTAACTACAAAGTGTAGTCCATGTACTTTCTTATTGTAGTACTTTGCGGCTTGTTGCTGATAGTTTTGTACTCAAAGAAATGACTTGTTGCTTTCTTCTTCTAAATTGTCAATGCTATTTTTCATAGCACTGTTGTTAGCATCTTCATTCTCGGAAAAACGTTCTCGGCGCAGAGTTGGCACATCTATCTTGGCTGGAGCCATTGCCTCCATTCCATGAGAAAGGGAGAATGGAGTTTGCGTGGTCGATCAGCAAGGTATGGTCTGATGTGACCATAATACGCCCTCCAACTCCGAGGCTCAACTTCCCTTCTTTTCAGAGAGTTGCTTCTTTAGATCATTGAGGATCTGTTTATTTGTGGCCTCAGCTTGGCCATTTCGTTGTGGGTTTTGTGGCGTTGACTTACTTACGCGGATATTGCATCTGACGCAAAAGTTGGTGAATTTTACCAAGATGATTGAGATTGGTTATCAGTCTTGATCTCGTATGGTAGACCATGTCGGTAGATGATGTTCTTCCACATAAATTTGATTACATCTCTATCCTTGATCTGAGAATAAGTTTCTCCTTTGATCCACTTTGAGAAGTAGTCGGTCATAACGACCATGAACCTCTTTTTCCATGACGATGGTAATGGCCCAACTATATCTATTGCCCATCGCATAAATGGATAAGACATGATTGCCAATGTAAGCTCCTTGGTTTGAGCGTGAATGATGTGTTTGTGTCTCTGGCACTTGTCACACTTAGCGGTGTATTCAGCATAATCTTTTGCCATAGTTGGCCAATAGTAGCCGAGTGTTCTTATTTTCTAAACGAGTGTTCTTTCACTATTGTGGTTTCCTCCCGCTTCATCATGTGTCTTTTTAATGATCTCGTCAACCTCGTCACTGTGAACGCAAGTGAGTAGTACCCCATTTGTACTCCTTTGGTAGAGTTTTTTGCTGACTTGGGCATAAAAAGCATACTTGGCTTTTAATCGGCGGGCTGCCCATCTGTCTTATGGTGTTTCGCCATCTAGAATGTACGCGTGGATCTCGTCAATTCAATCCACCTTTTGTTTGTCATTTTGTTCGGCGTCTACCATCTCAGAATCTGATCCTTCTTGTACTTTGTCTATGGCCGAGACGAGTTCAAGATCTCCTTTTGGTAGGCTTATACTCGGGCGATCTATACATTCCACTGGGATGATTCGTCTTTGAATGAGATCTGTTGTGAATGCAAGAGCTGCTAGGGCATCGACAGATGTGATCCTGGACCTTGAGATTTTGTTAATCCTAAATCTCAAGTCCTTGGTCAACTCCTTAGCCATGTGAAGATAAGCTTCCATTCGATTACTCTTTGTGTCATAACCTCCGTTAACCTGGTTAACGACGAGTTGGGAGTCGCAATAGCAATCAATATCGGTAGCTTCGACTTCCTTAGCCAGTTTAATTCTTGCGATTAATATTTTGTACTCTGCCTTGTTGTTCGTAGCTGGGAATGTAAATCGCAACGACTGTTCTAGGACTTTACTTGTAGAGCTTTCTAGTCGGATGCCTACTCCTGAGCCGTGTTGTGATGAAGATCCATCCACGTATATCTTCCACGTTTGATATTTTATCGACTCTAGAGGACCTAGATATGGCGATAGCTTGATTAAGAAATCGGCTAAACTTTCGACTTCGCACTTGTGCATCCTTTGAACTCGATGTCATACTCGCTCAATTCGATTGCCCACTTTGTCAGTCTCTCTGACTGATTTGTATTATGCAGTATAATCTGTAGTGGATGATTTGTTAATACTATAACGGTATGAGACTGGAAGTAAGGTACTAACTTCCTTTATAAAGTAACTATTGCTAGCACGAGCTTCTCTGTACTCGGGTATCTGGACTCGGCTCCATCTAACAACTTGCTCATATAGAAGATTGGCTACTGAGTTCTTCTGTCATCTCGAACTCGTACACCACTAACTGCCGAGGTAGAGACCAAAATGTATAAAAATAGTGGTTCCTTGTTTTCTGGTTTGGCGAGTATCGGCTCTGTTAAAAGGTACTCTTTCAACTCGGAGAAGGCTTTTTTGCAGGTTTCGTCCCACTTGAACTCTTTGTTTCTACAGAGCAAGTTGTAGAATGGAAGACACTTGTCGGGTGAACATGATATGAAGCGGTTCAGGGCGGCTATTTGGCCCGTTAGCCTTTGTACTTCTCGCTTATTCTTTGGAGAAGGCAATTCTTGGATTGCTGTGACTTGCTTTGGATTAGCTTCGATTCCTCTTTGAGTGATTATGTATCCGAGAAATTCTCGCGATGTAACCCCGAAGGTAAATTTTGCTGGGTTGAGTTTCATCTTGTATTCGTTCAGAGTCTTGAAGCAACGAGCTAAATGACCGACATGATCTTTTGCTTTTAACGACTTGACCAGCATGTCGTCTATATATACTTCTATTGTTTGATCGAGTTGGTCGGCAAACATTTTTTTCATGAGGCGCTGGTAGGTAGCTCTAGCGTTCTTTAGACTGAATAACATTACTTTGTAACAATAAGTACCCTGTTCCATGATGAACGAAATTTTTTCCATGTCGTCGGGGTGCATCTGAATCTGATTATATCCCGAGAAAACATCCATGAACAAAAGAAGTTCGCTTTTGGCTGTTGCCTCGACGATTTTGTTAATATTCAGCAAGGGGTAGCTGTCTTTTGGACATGCTTTGTTGAGATCAGTAAAGTTTTACATAGACTTGCCATTTTCCATTCTTCTTAAGAACGACTACCGAATTGGCTAGACATTCAGGATTTTGAACTTCGGTGATAGATCCGATTTCAATTAGTTTTTTGACATCTTCAATAACAGACTTTGTTCTCTCTGGTCTGAGCTTTCTTCTTTTCTGTATCATCGGCTTATATGTCGGGTCAACATTTAGCTTATGAGTTGTGATTGCCAGGTTGATTCCAGGCATGTCACTTGGTGCCATGCGAATATCATCACATTCTCTTCAAGGAGTCGAATCAGCTTTTCTTTTATTGGTTTGCTCAAGTCAATGCCGATACTTACACACTTTATTGGATCGGTCAAATCAATGTTGATGAGTTCAACAGTTGATTGGTCTGGCTTCTTGGGAGTAAGTGGTTCAGTTAGTACTCTGCTTTCTACTAATGCAGTGATCATGCATGATTTTTTCTTTAGCTTCAATTCGGCGATGAAACAAGTTCTAGCCATCTCCTGATCTCCTTTGAGTGTATAGACTGCTTCGTTTGTCAGGATCTTAACAAATTGATGATAGCTTGAGGGCACAACTTTCATCGTGTGTATCCAAGGTGTTCCTAGGATCATGTTGTAGATCGGTGGCTTATCTACAACAAGTAGCTTGATCCATCTTGTAATTCTAGCAACTTGGACTGCTAGCTTCACCATTCCAATCGCATTGATTGTACTTTTGTCAAATGCGGTCAAGGTCCTATCCATAGGTTTGAGCTGAACATCTGATAGTACCATCTTTTTCAATGTCTCTTTGAATGTAAGGTCTATTAAACTCCCAGTATCAATGAGAATTCATGAAACACATAGTAGGCAACTCGGAGTTTGACGACTATGGGGTCATTATGCAGGAAGTTGACTCCTTTAACATCTATGGCGGTGAAAGTGATCACCGAATCCACTACGTGCATCCATTCCATGACAGGCTCTTGGTTGACTTCTGCGACAAACTTTCGTTTGTACTTCTTGATTGAACGAATAGTGTCATTACAAAACTACAATCCACCCATGATTACACCGACAACAACTTGTGGATCGCTAGATCCATCATTGTCTCCTACTAGCTTTTGCCACTTAGTTGTCTCTGAGGTGTCATCTTTTGGATTTGCCGATTTGAAGGTAGCTTCTCGTTGGCTTCCTTCCGCTTTTGTACTTTGTACCTCTGGGTTTCCTCTTCTGAAACCTCCAACTCTCCTTTACTAAATTTCTCAACAAGGAACTCTTGCAGCTGTTTCCACTTTACGGACGAATGACCTGCTTTTTTGTGGACTCCGCAATATTTGCTCCGGTTGTAGGTGTGGTTAAATGACTTATCACCGGGGCTACGACTCTCTCCAACTTTGAAAGCGGTTGCTGAGTTTGCTCTCCCTCTATTGTGTTGTCTCGGCTTATAGTGCCCTTCTCTCGTTTCTTTAGTTGCCGAGTTCCACTGCGTATCTTGATTCTGCGAGAGGATTTATTTTTCCTCTATGTACTCTGCATGTCTTGCCGCTCTGCAAAGGGCATCAGAGATTGTATTGGGCCTGTTGATGAAAAATTCTGGCTGAAGTGCCTCCTTGGTCACCATTCCAGTTCGGAGGGCTTCAATAGCGATGTCGTCACTGACTTTGGCTTTTGTCAGGATCTTTTTGAAGCATCCGAGATACGACTTCAAAGGCTCGTCAAAGCCTTACCTAAAGGATCTCAACTCTACAGTCGAGGTGTCCTGGTTGACAAATAAGACGTACTGCTTCATAAACAACTCGACAAGTTGGTTAAAGCTTTTGATTGACCCAGCTGGCAGCTTGGTGAACCATTTTAAAGCATCTCCGGTCAAATTCTCTACGAAGTGCTGACAGTAAGCTGCGTCTTCATTGTTCATGGTGTAGTTGGTCCCGTTCATCATGACATTGAAGGGGCTCATAAATTCTACCGGGTCCGAATTCCCATCATAGGAGGGGCATCAGAGCCACAATCCTCTATTTACCAAGACTCTTCTCACCCGCGGTGAGAATAGCAAGTTCTGCACCTGAGCTAGGATCCTTCCTATCTCGGATACCAAGCTAGTAGCTTGATGAAATTTTTACTTTCATGTTATCCATCATATTCAGTAGGGTCACAGTGTCTAACGTTGCTTGACCATGTTGTCCAGACATGCTTGGTATGGCGTAATGATCTTGTACCGAGGTGTTCGCTGGCTGTGGACTCGGTAAATCTTTGAATAGTTTTCTTTGAACACTAGCCAATGCTTCGGCGCACGGCCTATTTATCTGTGTAGTCGGGAGATTACTCTCATTCAAACAAGATTTGAGTATATCGAATCTCTTGGTGTTTCTTTGATCAGAAGCTTCATGCTGTGCGATAAGGTTTTGCACTATGGTCCCGCGCGTCGGTGATCCCGGTGGTGGTGGCGGAAGATTAGTATCTTCCCGAGTTTCCTATTGGTTCTTCTCTTGAGTTCGAGTTTAATTTAGGGTTGATCCATTTGTTAAATCGACGTGCTCTTGAGGGAGAGGTTCCCTCCTTTTTGGTGAGCTGATGGTGATTTCGCCTTCAACCATCTTCCTTTTCTCAGAGTTCTCTCTCGCTTTTGTGAAGTTGTCATTTGATATTTTCCCCACAGACGGCACTAACTGTTGGAACCGGTCTTAGCTTAATGAGTACTAAAACTAAGGTTCTTGATTAAAAGAGTAGAGGAAAATGGGCAATGACACTTGTAGATTGGATTAGAAGCAAGAGCTAGTTAACTAAGAACAAGAAAAGATGATTGCCGAGTTGGAGTTCTTATTAGACTTTAGTATGCTAAAAGCGGATCCTTTTTTAAAGGATTGTGCCTCTATTTATAGTTTATAGAGGCGGTTACATGTATAGAAAATAAAGAATGATTTACAAATCTTTCGATAAGATTGAATCTGTTAGATTTGTAGAAATTTTCTATGTCGAAACAGGAAAATTTCCATTTATTTGTTTCCTGATGTGTCATCCGACTTCTCTTCAGGTTTGTAGAACCTTTCGAGACGAGACTTTTGCCGAGTCGAATATATTATCCGAGTTGAAGATTTAGTGCTTGCAACCGGATTATTTTTCTATATTCGACCCATTATTTTCAGTGGATCGAAATAGGATCTTGGATCCATCTCTAACATATACCTCCATATACTTTAGTTTGTAATAGTTGGTTGGTGCATTTGATTATAAGATTATAAGTCTACCAATAATTTATTCACAAGAGTATTAAGATTTAATAATGATAGAATAAATGAAAGTTTTTTATTCACAAGAGTATTAAGATTTAATAATGATAGAATAAATGAAAAGCGTTATAACTGCCGACCATTGTCTCAATAGATTCTAATAATAGTGGGTTTAGATTAAGAATTGGATATCCTTTTAGTTTTAGTTCCACTATATATATAATCTCATAAGTCATAATGATAATGATTTTACTCAATAATTGATGTCAAACCCGTAAGTCTTTTAAATCAAGCTCTATTCTTTCAATCCATGATGTGCTTGATATAAAAATGGATACAATAATGTTTAGAATGCTTGAAGAGTCATAAACTGATTTATATAAAACAAAAGTCAGTATCATAAAGTGCTCAAATTATCTGGATGCATGAAAATGTTAATTGTTTTTTCACCAACAATAATTGGAACAATAAAATTTTATTTTATAGCTCAAACTATCGTCTAAGGTAACTCGGTACATGTAGTCAAATTTCAATGAACATTTAACCATTTCATCGAATAATTTTCAGCAATGTTAATGATTATATGTTGTTAATTAGAGCAACTACTTCATCAAACATTATTGATATATTAGAAAACATTGCTCCACTTACTTAGTTCATTAATATATTATTGTTGTTGTAGCTATTTATATGCATGCCTTTGAAATGAAATTATTACAGCAATTATTTGGAGCTCTTTTGTCAATCATAAGCACTATTCAGGATTCATAAGATCTGAATTCCCAACTATTTTCGGCCATGGTGTCATACACATCATTATAGTAGCTGAAAAAAAGATAATAATAATATCTGTTAGTAAAGCTGCATGCATTGAATAAACCCCACGAAACGATTGATTGATAGACACATACATACGAGAATCTCAGGATTTGAAAAAGGTTGGTCCAGTTAGATCTCTAAAAGAATATATTTGAAGTCAGTTTTTACAATAATATTGAGGCTCAAAATAAATGATGTTGTTGTAGCTTTAATTTTTATTTTAAAATATAGGATGTTAAGTTTCCAACACAAAAATTCACTTATTTTTCTCATTTAACTTTATTACTTATTCATATTAATTACAATATTAATTATAATATAAAGATAATTTAAGTAATTTCACAAGCTATCTTAATTATCATGCATCTATCTTAAACATGACAGAGGAAGTAAACATTATACTTCAAGAAGAAAAAATAGATAATAATTTTTGATAAATGTTTGGTTGACTAATCTTTAGCTGTAATAAATTATCGAAAGCCAAAATACTATTTTCAATTTTTTAGTCGAGTACATTAACAAATTCAACTGATACCCATTGACTAAATGTACACGATTTTAAAGCAAATATTAGGCAGGTATTGATGTTAAAGACTTTTTTTTGTTATGGGCCCTATTGAGACGATTTAATTCTAATAAATCCTGAGCATTCAATTTTTTAGTTCGATTTGGATCTGTATATTTTTTTAAAAAAATTTTAGTTTTTCTTTTCAGTTTTGGAGATATAATAATCAATCGGTATTGACTAAATTTGGTTCGTTTTTGGTTCCCGATAGATAAAACTAATTTAGAACCAAGCTCCACCACGCAAGATCCTTCGACCTACCACAAACACCATTAGCGGCCTCTATTCGTTCTTTTTCCTGTGCGGGAAGGTTGATCAAAGAAAGGTAGCTTTCACTGATGGCCACTTATGCAGTAGTCGGACTTTTTACCAGAATGCATCTTTTGTCTTTGTTTAAGAACGCCATTACTAGTAAGGGCGCATGCGCAAGAAGCACAAAAACTTTAGTGAATGACGTATTCTTCTCTGTCTTCTCCTCTCTAAAGGCCAAGAGACAGACTGCATCCCTTACCTTTGCTAGCTCTTTTGGTTTCCCAAGGATAACGGTATCTGGGGCAAAGCCCGCTTTCTTCGCTTCGTGAATGAGACAAAAAATGAGAGAAAAAAGCATGTTCTCTCTTTGCGAGGTTTGAAAGTGGAGAATGCATAGCATTCTCTGGGCACATAAGATCAAAGGTAAAGCATGGCTTTCTTGGAAGAGTTTTAGGCGGCAAGATACTTTAGAGCTTGTTGGAGCTGCTAGGCATAAGAAATCAAAGCATAAGACAGATCAAGGTAGCTAGCCTGCCAAGCTGATAGGTGAAAGGGCAAAGCAACTCAGAGCTCTCCACAGTTTGTGGAGCGTGCAAAGTCGATCGTGCACTTGTCGTATGATATGTTGGTCTTAAGCAATGTCTTGTGCGAAGCGACCCACGTACAAAGAACTTTCCTGGGGACACTACAATGAAACTTCGATTAGATGTAGGTATAAAATCTCGCTGCTGAGATGTCCAGCGGATTCCTGGGCCTTGACAGAAGGCTGGCCACCTTTTTTTATGAAGAGCAAAAGGCCCGAGGCATAGCAGGATAAACTAATGTGAATGAGTGTAAGCTTTATTGCTCAAACACGATTGGTGCTGACCACACTAGGTTCTACCGCGGTAGCAAGAAAGGCTAGGAAATAACAACTGAGAGGTTATCACTGAACATTTCTAGTGACATAGGAGGAGAGGTCCAATGGCAAGGCCATATGCCCATTTGGCTTCTCACGGAGTATAACTCACATCCAATATCATATCTGATTGGGCAACTGGGCAACACCCATGAAGCTCTGACAGAAAGGCAAGGCCTGCCAAGCCGTATGCCCATGGGTGCATGATTCTTCAAAAAAGCACGGGCTGAATTTGAGACCTGGGACCTTGTCTTAGAAACAAATGAATATTTCTTCTCGAGCTTTCTCTGCTAGCGACTTATGTAGTGATCGGCCAACTCGCTAAGCTTTGCTTCCCTTTGCCCTTGACTTTATTTAATAAAGTCTTCACTTAGTAAGAGGCATTATAGAAGCGGTTTGTCGAATCTACGAAGCTTTCCTTCTTGTAGTCATTCTGTAATGCCTCCCTTGATTTGCTTGCCTCCTTCCTTACTTTTCAGAGAAGTAACGACTATAAAGGACACTATTCACTTTTGAAAACTTAGCTACACCAGCCACGACATCTTATTGATATTGAGGACTTTTGCTGACTGAATCCATAAATCTAGAAAGTCACTGTCATTAGTACTTTTGACTCGGTAGGTAGGTGTATTGGTGGAGCTTGCCTAATGTAGTTGTAATAAAGTTGCATTGAAGTGTATTTTTTTAAGATCTACTAAACAAAGGTGAACATGGCTCCCAACGCGGGATATTTGGCAGAATGCTTGGCCTCCTTTGTTGGAAATGAGACCTAAAGGGTGAGCTTCTGGCTGTTAGTTTCTAGAATTTATAATAGGCATTAAGGCAAACAAAAGATCGACCACTCTACCTATGATAAAGTAAGAAAAATAGTACGTTAAAGTGACGAAGTAACTTAGCCGTCTACAAAGGGAAATGCATCGAGTAGGGAGTCACCGCTAGCTGTGGGTATAAACTATACTTTAAGGAAAAGAGTCTTAAATTATGGACCAAGACTACTACACTAAAAACAAGGAAGCTTGACTGAGAAAAGAAGTCAAGGAACAAAGCTGCTTCTCTAATAGCCCCGTTGAATAGGAGGGCGAAGGCTTTTTAAAAAAATTTGATTTAAGGAGAGGGGGCTTCAAGTTCTAAGAAAGAGCCATACGAGGAAACTCATGTACAGTTTGGGTGTCGAGTCTCTGCACAGGGGCTTAGGTAAACACTTATATAATAGCCTGTAATCAATTAAAAGCGGGAAAAATGGTGATGAATTGCGATTGGTCCAAGCCTACGACCAACTACTTCTTGTAGTCCGCCCAGAATGACCATATATTCACTGTGTGAAGTATGATTAGAAGGGGGAAGTCCGCTGGAGTGTAGGCTTCTTAGTCACGCCCCCTGCTTATAGATACAAAATACTTGAGATAAATTATCAAATAGGAAATTGCATACCATTAGCTGATATACGTATATGAACATGGGTACATGAACCCTATAAAATCGTTCACTTTAGCTTTGATTATAAAATCCTTCACTTTTAGCTTTGAATTACATATATATATATATATATATTCTATGAATTTCATTTCACATCATAAACGATTCTAAGAGAAGTTTGAATACGCTCTGTTTGGATATTGATCGATCTTTGTTTGACATGGTTTACGCGAACCTGGTTCCAGAAGAGTTAATATCTCTATTAGCTTCACCCTTTTTTACCCTGCATTTTGACTCGTATCTTGTTTGTACACAATTAACGGAGGCCTTTTTGATATTTGTTGCAACATCTTCAACAACATGCTCTGATTTCGTCTTTCCTTTAATAAGTTATCAAATTTGGTACTTTTTGATCCCGAGTTGCTATGGAGAACAAATGACGAAATACAATTAATTCCTCCATTTAAGTGATTTTTGTTTTTTCTTGTTCATGTTCCTAACTCCTCGCTTGGTCGTTCCTAATGTTTGGTACTTTCCATACATCGTGGGTGCAACATCAACAAATTCGCTCATGATCAAGTTACACCCTAAGATCTATGAACATATTACGTTAACTGTTCATATTTCGTTCATTCCATCAGTATGCTCCCAGGTTCCTATAATTATGATCCGTTTGTCAAAACCAAATAGTCTTTCTTTGGAAATCTTCACGAACAATCATCGTTTTTTGATGGTTTTCCTTCTCACAGTTGCTCTTTCCACACCTCTGAATATCTGGTGTCAAATCGTTGCATGTTTCCTTATTTCTTTGATAATAGAGTTGACTATTTTATGGCATCGATTGTACAAGTTCGTGAAGAAGGTTGGACGAGTGGAATGAGGCAGAGCGGCTCGATCGAGAAAAAAATAAGAGTAGTCCCCCCCCTAGATCCTGGAAAAGTAATTATCAATAAATTCTAATAAAGATTATAACACACTGAGGACTCCTTACCTTAGGAGTGGGATGAGTGATACATTCGGTAAGAGTCGTAGTTTGGTTTTCCTTATTCGTTAGCTATGCTAAAGGAATAGATTGTTCTCTTTGGAGTGTGCATAATCCACTAGGGTTAAACTCTCTTTAGCCTATGTGTCCTCATGCTAGTCAATCTCAGGTAATTGGTCTATGGCAATGGGTTCCTCTTTCCTTCACCTGATGGCAAATACAAGAAGAGTTTGGCAACGCAAAAGCGGGCTTTATAATAAAATAATAAGATTGAGTTAAGAGGCTCTTCCCCTAAACGATCTAGTTAATGGCAGCGTGATCTTGATGTAGTGTCAGAGCTGCACCAAAGAACAATTATTATCACTTAGAGCTGCACCAAAGAACAATTATTATCACTCGATGGCTCTGATCCACATGAATCAAACGGTGAGTTAGTGGTTCTTGAATGGGAATCCCAACACCAAAGAGTAGAGTGATCCTGCTCGAGATAGGACATGGTAAAGAGAAAAAGACAGTAAAGACCATAGAATAGCAATAGGAATCGCTGCTAACCGACAACATTCTCCACGGAGCTCACAACTAAAGGTTAACAAAAGATTGTAGAACCCATGGACATACTATCTAAACGATACAAGACATGTCAGTCAAGGGCCACCAGAGGCACAAAGCTGGCGAATATCCATGAGAGCGGAAGATATAAAAGCTATAGGTAAGTAAGGCTTGCACCTCTTTTAAGATCAAGGGCAATAAGACGTCGAAGGAAGAATCCACAATGCTTTGACATTCCTTTTCAATGACTTGTGCCCAACCTAGTTAGTCCACTACTACAAATAGTAAGTAGCACAGAAACAAGATGAAATCAAATACTGTGTTAATTAATTTACTGAAGCGAAGCTAGAAATGTAGTAACTCGACTGGTTAGAGAGGAACTTTGTTATTAGGGTTGGATTTCTAGTCTTTATTCATCAACATAGGATTTCATCCTAAGGCCTAGGTAGGTAGGTAAGTAGTGACGTCTCTTGCTGGGTATTGCATAAGGAATGGTCCTGTTAGTCTTAATCCAATAATTGGCCTTGCTCCGAGCCGACATCCAAAGTATGGTTCGCTCTCTAGTTATATGCTTAACATATGCATCTGCGGTCAGAGGAGCCACTAAGGTGAACACTCAGCTTCAACTCTGACTATATATTAATATATAAGTGTACTGATGGTTAACTATGTCAATCTACAACTCAATGTGATTGGTTTCGCCCGATATGTAGAATCGTCGGAGCGAAGTGGGCTGTGTAATCATTTGATTTTTTACATTTTTTGAATATAATATATAAGGGTAAGTAAGGAGCTTAAAATGTGTCCTTCAGAGGGCGAAGAAACTCATTAATTCACTGATGAGGGCCTCTCATTCAAATGTTATGCTTTGTGCTTCCCTCACATTTTGAGTTGATTCTTCCCAATTTCGAGAGTGAGATTGATCCGACCAAGTAGTAGTGCAGAAGTTAGTACATACATGGCTATTTTCTAGGCAAGCCATCCATATTGGCATAACCTTCTTCTATGCCATCTAGCTTCATATCCGATAGTTTCCGTTGATCATTATCTTCATCCATCAGATTAGCTCCTTCTTTTCTTATTTTTTTCAATGACTGTATCTTATGCTTGCCCTCGTTCTTCTCTCTTCTCCTAGACCCACCCCTTACTGTCTATTTAGCCCCCTGCCAGATATTCCAGTCTCATTATGTATCGTCGTCTGCATCTTCTTGCCATGTTTTAAGAGTTGTTTGCTTGAGTTGCTAAATGATGCTCGAACATCTACTTGTTTAGAGTGCCTATTTATTTTTGATTGGTCTTTGTGGATTGATCACTAGTCAAAATATGGTTATGGCTCTTATAGATCTTGAACTTTTACTATGCCTCTGAGCTATATATTCGCGTTTAATTCTATTCATTGAATAAATCAAACATTGATGAATAACTAATTCTTTTTAGTTAGTATTTTTTTCATTACTAGTCTATTAATAACTAAATGATTTATTCTAATGTACAAAAAAAAATTCAATGGCTTTTGCTACTCTAACCTTTCACACCACTATTTTTTGATAGGTATTTTCCTTTGCTTTGAAAGGATAAATTTCCTTGATGCTTAATATAAAAAAATAGAATAACCACCAAAAGTAGTACATAGAAATAGATAAGTAGTAGGTTCCATAGTTTCTATGGTTACTTCTAAAATGGTGAGGTCCTCTCTATGCACCAGAACTCCCTCTTTTAGTTAATCAATACTATTGGTAACTTGTACACGTCTACCACAAAAATCAAATATAAAAATGATTCGATTAACCTAAATTTTGGTTTCGACTTAAGAGTTTGATATCCCTTGCCCAATCTACTCTTGTTTATTATATTGTGTCAAAATTCCACTATTCGCAAAGCATTGAGCAAAAAAGGTATCTATTAACCATAATCTAAAAAAATGAATAACTCGCTATTCACCCATGTACTCAGTTATAATCCTGATGTCAGAGAGATGGTCGAGTGGTTAAAGGCATAACATTGGAACTTTTTTGTAGACTTTTGTTTACCAAGGGTTTGAATTTCTCTCTTTCCGTACTTTCAACTAATTCACCAATCTTACGTGATTGACCACAATGTATCAAATCAAATAAAAAAGAATCGATAAAAAATCTACCTTGTTTTGATTTTGAAATAGATTCTCTATTTCTAATTTATATGATATCAAAAATAACAAACAAAGAATCCATATCTCTCTACCAATCTATGATACATGGATAGGAAAAAAGATTTCCCAACAAAATCATTTACCTTGTGTTTTTTTAATCAAAAAAAGAGCAAAAGGGAGTTGGCCGAACTCTAGTTTTTAGTTATTTTTTTACTTAAGTTAGGTTTATTAAGTCTGTCGAGAATAATATTCTACGACAAACAATTCATTTATTTTTAAACCGACACATTTCCTATCTATTTTTGATTGACTAACCCTTCATATTGAAATGTGTGAAGAGTAAGATGATTTGGCAAGTTCAGTTTTGAATGGTCACTTATAATCAAAAGTAACAAAATATCCAAAAATTTAAGTAGTAACCAAAATGTTTTTGGTATAACTTTTCTTATTTAGTTTTGTTTAGCTTTCGGTTAAGAACCGAACTAAACCAAAAACTAAAATTACATAAATGTTGAAAGTGAATGGTTATTTGCCAGGAACCAAAACCAAACCAAATACATGTTTTCAGTTAGATTTGGTATTTTGATTCCAATTTTTATGACTATGGCTAAACCCCACACTGGAACATGGAGGATTCGAACACTTTTTTGTCAAAAAAATTCAAACAAAAAGTATAAATAGTAACAGCTAAATTCTATTGAATGTGGGATCTGATTGATTTATTTTTATTTTTATGTTGAATCTAGCAGAACTTCTTAAACTCAAATGGAAAAAGTTAAATTCTGGTGGATGTGAAATCTTGCATAGTATTTTTTTGTCAACAACTAGATCGACAATATATGATTCATACCCAAAGCCCACCCTAAAACCTCTCTATAGTGGGAAGAGCTCGAGTTCCTAATAACAAACCAAATCTGAACTTGATCCAAAACTATGAATAAAATGTTCTAAATTTCTTTAGGAAACAAAACAATCAAATTAATTTTTTTTATGAAAGACTAAAATATAAATATACACAATATGCATATATATAATTACATATATATATATATAAATACTAAATTAATATATTAATAATTTGATATTTATATATTTACTTTGATATTTGTTATTAATTTTATATTTCATTTTGAAAATTAATTAAATAAATGAAATCTTGTGGAATATTTTAAACTCTTTTCTTGTGGAATTATTTGAGAATTAGTATAAGTCACACACAGAACTAGAAGAAAATAAACAAAAAATACAAAAAAAAATAAAAAAGTGCAAAGTTATTTAGGTTTTGTAATGTTAATTCCTGAAAGATGAATGGGTAAATGAGGAATATAAAATGATGTCGAATAAAAAAATCCTTTAATTCCACACCATTCAACGTTTACTAACTATACCTAAATTTTTACCATTTACCAACTTTTAACACAGACCCACATCATTGATTTCTTGTGAGAGAAAATGGAAAGAGAGGTGAGAGATTACTCTCTTGACCATCACTTTCCGGCGAGTTTCTCCGACGCGGTTCTTCTCTTCTCGGACTATTTTTTTCAGAGAGGAGATTTTTTCTGGCCATCTCGTCGGTCTATTTCCGAAACTTTATTTCCGGTCTTTACATCCGATTCTCTGTTGGTTTTACTCTAATTCTTGGCCTGTTTTTCTCTGGCTTTTTGGCCGATTTTTCTCCGACTATGTGTCGATGTACTCGGCCTCTTGGCCCTTTATCGGATCTCATCTTCTCTGTGCTTTATCTGTTCTTTGAAGTTTGAGATTTACTCTCATCTCAACGATGGTTTTCACATCTGAGAATAAGTCTTCTCCTTTTCCTCCGGTCATCGAAGAGAGCATGATGGTGACAAAGTTTCAAGACCAGGAACCATGGTGAAATCATCTTAGATCTAGCCTTCAGAGAATATTTGGTTTAGAAGATGAGATCAACAGGTGGGTTACAGATTGGAGCAAAGATTGGGACATGCACGATGTTTCTCCGGCGACGTCTTCTTCGAGCGGCGATTGCATGGCGGTGACTCCCAAGGACAACCACGTGGCGGTTGGTGGGAGGGTTTTCTAGAATTGGGCTTTGGTGGGCTTTTATTTTTTTTCTCCTTTGAGTATCCATTAAAATGTTTGGCCCATTGGATCTTTTTCCAATAAAGGTATCACCACAAAAAAAGATAAAACCCACATCTAAAAATCTATTTTAAACCAAATAGAATACATACCATATAAGCCCATACATAACCGCTCTTTGTAGTAGAAGAATCCAAAAATGATGAAGGTGAATTGTGAAGCATTCATGAAAGCATGAACCATTGTTGGAGTATGGAGCTTACTAAATCTGGGGTATTCAGGGTATTCAGCCTTATAGTACTATTTCGATTTTTTACTAAATCTTGGGTATTTAGGGTATTTAGCCTTATAGTACTAATCCGATTTTTTTTGAAGTGCGAATGGTAGATATAAGACCATTATTATTGGGAGTTCTTAAAAGTTTTTTAGTTTATTTTATTATTAAAAACTTAAAATTTTTTAAGAAATCTTATAAAATTTTCTTATTTAAGAAATTTTATTTAATAAATTCTTTAATGGAATTTTTAGTTTATTTTATTATTAAAAGGCTTATTCTTTTTTTTTATTATTATCTCTATTTTTATTTATTCTTTTTTTTCTTTTTATCTTCTTTCTTTTTTTTTACTCTTTCTTTTTTTTTCACCTTCTCTTTTCTTTTTATTATCTCTCATCTTTTCACTCTCTCTCCTCTTTTATACTCTTTCATCTTTTACTCTTTCTCTTCTTTTTTACTCTTTTTCATCTTTTTTACTCTCTTTTCTCTTTTACTCTCTCTCTCTCTTCTTTTTACTTTCTTTCCATTTTTACTCTTTCTCCTTTTTTACTCTCTCTCTTCTTTTACCCTCTCTCCTTTTTCACTATCTATCCTCTTTTTTACTCTATCTCATCTTTTGACTATTTCTCTTTTTTTACTATGTCTCATCTTTTTACTTTCTCTCTCTGCTTTTTAGTCTCTATCATTTTTTAGTCTCTCTCATCTTTTTAGTCTCTCTCCTCTTTTTTACTGTATCTCATATTTTCGCTCTCTCTCCTCTTTTTAATCTCCCTTTTTTATCTTATTTTCTTTTTTATTCTCTCTACTCTTTTTTACTCTCTCTCTTGTTTTACTCTCTTTCCTCTTTTTATTTTTATTTTTTAATTACTAAGAAACTCACCTAAAAAACTATCATTAGTCACACCTAAAAACTCAAAACAAAAATACATTTAACTCATTTTTTCTCTAAGATCCCCTAAATAAGAGACCATCAATAATGATGTTCTAAGAGATTGAGAGGGACGATGAATCTGCCTATGGAGCATGTTATTCTTTTCTTACCAAATCATATAAATTGTTGTCTAGCACAAGAGATCAAGAAGAAATCGGACTTGTTTTCCTTTATTAAAGTGAATTAGAACATTGATTGTGAATTTGTCAGATAGTTGAACTCATATTTCTCGAGAAAAGTTACAGTTTAAAACAAATGGTCTCTTGATTTAGGATGGAGATTACAGAGCATACAAGTGGTGTTTTAGCTTATTCCCCTTAGTGTAGTTTATCTCTTTATCTACACTATTTTTTCCCAACTCACTGAAGGAAAAAATCCTCTGAGATGATGATAAAATAGTTTTGAACTAAACTTTTTTTTCTGTGTTTATCATTGACATGCCACATATAGGTATCCTTAATGTTTGTTATTTTTTGTGGTGAGCAATTTATCACTTGAGCATTTGAGGATCGAACCACAAAGAACCTAGAATTAACTCAGTAGGATTTGCAAGACTCAAAACTAAGCAAAAAAAAATTAAAATTGGCAATTGAAAACTACAACTATTGAGCAAGATCAAACTAAACACAAACATAAGAAAAACAAAATCAACTTAAAATAAAAGCAAATAAACAAGATAATGATCTAGAAAATAACAATGATAAACAAGTGAATGGTCTTAGGCAAAGAAACAATCCAAGACAGGACAATTAACCAATGATGCAACAAGGTACAATAATGAACAACCTAGAACATGAATCACTAAGGTAGATCAACCCACTCTCATGGCATTAATCTCTATGTCAATCAAGATAATTTGCTAAAATCTCATTTGCAAACCAATCAACCAACAAACATTAAAAACATGTTCATTAAGTTCACTAATTCCCTAGACATCATCTCTTGAAAGCCTAATAAGAAAAGCTCTAAAATAGGTCATTCGGTAATTTTATTGAACACCGCTTGAGCAGTGATTTTTTAGCATCTATTTTCAAATGATCAAGTTGAATATAGTGTTAAGAACACCTAAATAAAAGATGAAGGATGATGATCTAATGGTCTCCAATCTTTCTCTCAAACTCTCTCAATGTGTTTTTAACAAAAATTTAGAAAAACTTAGAGATTTAAAGTCTAAATCGAATAATGATCTTCTTGAAGGAAAACAAACTTGTTTTGCAATAACAAGCAATCAACAAGTACAAATCAAATATGATCTTCTAAATACTGACTTACAATAGGATCTTACAGTTTAGAATTTACCTTAAAATTTTGCAGCGGAAATAATTGACTAAACCAAGATTCCTTTAGCACTTAAACGTAGTGCCTATATCGACATCTATACACACACAAACTGGATCAGGAACAGGATACTCGTGCCGTTGAGATCAAATCTCCTTCTCCTGAGAAAACTTGTTTTGTCTCTAATCTTTAGGGTTGCTGTGTCATGTCTTGTCCTACTAGAAAACTAACATTTTCTTAAGTTTTATAGACACACATAACCTAATCACATTATGTTTGGTAAGATGGGTTTAAGCCCAATACGAACACATTAACTAAATCTCATTTAGCCTAGTTAATAGATTGGAGCCAATGCATAACAAAAGATAACAATTATTTTTTTGTGTGTGTTTTATATAAACATATATCTAATATATGTGTCTCTTAATATAAATGTACTTTGATCCAATTTGCTTAGGTGTGTGACTCTATAGGCTCATATAATATTAATAATAGATTCTCAATCTATAGATTATAATTGGTTTCTAGCAAAACATTATAACCACTTAATATTTAGGATATCAAATTCTCGATTATACGACTTTGTAAAAGAAAGTACGAATGATTTTAGGACATTCCCAACAATCTCCCACTTGTACTGGAATCATCTATTCCCATAATCCCTTTGCTTCTATATCTTGATCTTAGCATTAGGCAAGAAACTATGTCATCCTTATTCGGCTAGATCATTTTATCAAACTATGATTTATACTAATCAAACAAACGATGACATTAACCTTGTTTGAGCATGGCCATGCATTTTGCAGTATTAAATCTTCCATAGGCCTAGAGATATCATCCTGTTATGTAAGAAAAGCAAATGCCATCTCGTTCAAACTATATTCCTTTACAAAATTCATGACACACCCAATCAATACCTTTATAATCACCATTTATCACTGACGTCTGATAAGATCAAAGTGAACTAATCCATAAGCAAGAAACCATAATGAACTCAAGTCAAAGGATTACACTTTTTAGTTGTAAAGAGAATCTCACATGACACTCATATAACAACATTGTAGAGATCTCATTACGGGTTAGTCCAATACTATGTTCTTAAACACATATCTATGTGACTGACTTCAATACAACATATAAAATGACTCCATAAAATTTAGTCATCACTCACCTCACATTCCAATCATTAACTATTATTAAGGTCCCATGTTAATAACCTTTACTAGGGACTCCAATGATTTTATTATTTACCACTTATAGAGTTTCATGATCAAGTCACGTATTTGATGATCTATAAGTATGACAAATCATTGTGGGACTATTATTTATTAACTAACAGTTAAATAAATTTTTTAAAAAATTTCATTAGTTTGAAAACATAACCAAATTTATGTAAACATGAACATCATATCATAAAAAAAAAACATCTCCCACTAGAATCAAGATCACATCTTAAGAAATCTAATGCCTATAGCAGTAGTATGAACCTCGTGCTTAAGCCATGGAAGAGGCTTGGTCAATGGATCAGCAACATTTGCATCCGTTGAAACTCTGCTAATCTTCACATCTCCTCGAACAACAATATCATGAATGATATAATATCGCATTTCAATGTGATTGGACTTCTGGTGTGATCTTGGTTCTTTCGCTTGAGCAATGACTCCATTGTTATCACAATAGAAAACCCAGACAAGATATGCTAGGAACCACACCTAGTTCAGTAATGAACTTCCTAATCCATACAGCCTCGTTTGCCACTTCAGAAGCAGCAATGTACTTAGCTTCAGTTGTACAGTCTACCACAGTGCTTTGCTTCAAACTTTTCCAGTTTACAGCGCCTCCATTAAGACAAAAGATAAATCCAAATTATGATCGGATACCATCTTTATTTGTCTGAATGCTAGCATCGGTGTAACCACTCAGAATAAGCTCATCACTTTCTCTATAAACCAAGAATTTATCGTTGGTGTATCTTAAATACTTAAGGATATTCTTGACTGCAGTCCAATGACTCTTACCTTGATCTTTCTGGTATCTACTTATCATGCCTAAAGCATACACAACATCTGGATGAGTACAGAGCATGATGTACATAATAGATCCTATAGTAGAATCATAAGGGATTCTACTCATGCGTTCTCTCTCATCATGTGTCGAAGGACACTGCGTTTTGCTAAGAGTTACAGACATTGGTAGAAAAACTTTATTGGAATCATGCATATTAAACCTATGTAAGATCTTATCAATGTAAGTATCTTGACATAGTCTAATAAGCTTGTTTATTCTATCTCTATAGATTCTTATTCCAAGAATATGAGAGGCTTCTCCCATGTCTTTCATTAAGAAACAACTTCCTAACAAAGTCTTCACGGGCTGGAGCAAAGGTATATAATTTCCAATGAGTAGTATGTCATCTACATACAACACTAAGAAAGCAACTCCGCTCCCACTAGTTTTCTTGTAAATGCACTGTTCTTCTTTGTTTCTAATAAATTCAAACGCTTTGATAGCTTCATTGAAGCAAAGATTCCAACTCCGAGATGCTTGCTTTAAGCCATAGATTGAGCGTTAAAGTTTGTATACCTTCCTAGCATTTTCAGGAGTTGTGAAACCTTCAGGTGGTGTCATGT
>OVBA01003166.1:206-29589 GCA_900406435.1 Lepidium aucheri | reverse complement strand
TATATCCATCACCGGACCCATTGTGAATTTGTTACTTTGGTCAACCAAGTCAATTGTATTATTATTGATTTCTTATCTTTTTTAAGATTTCTCAATTGATTTGCTTGTTCTTTATTATATTATATACTTTAAGAAATCTTAGATTTAAAGTTTTACGTTTTACTAATATTTATTATATTACGAGGATACTAAAGCAACTAAACGCACTTTAATATAGTAACTTTTCTTTGAGAGTAAAACCATTTATATTTTTTTTTAATTAAAAAGTAACCATTGGATCGACAAAATTTGATCTATCGTCTACGTTTTTTAAATGAAGCATGATGAAATTCGAACTTACTATCTCATGATAACTAAATTAGGGGCAATCCAACGTGCACCCATACACTAACCATCTACAGAGTCTGGAAAGCAAACCCAACCAATCCCAGAGTAAATGTCTGAAGTCTTGCAGGAAGCGTCAACAAAGCATTTGAAACCCGTGAATGCCGGGTTAATAGTCAAAGGCATAGACACCTCTGGCCAAATCGAGGTCGAGTTCATTGTTCATGGTTGGATAGCAGAGAATCTTTGTTGTCTAGCTTGAGACCACTCCATCATATCTTGTTTTGCTTGGGACAACAACTCACGAGGATCTTTACTTGTGCCCCAAAAACAGTTCTCATTTCTTGTTTTCCAAATAAACCAAATAAACCAAGGGAATATCTTGGTGTTCGCTGAATCTGGGAGTTTTCAAAACATATAGTCAAGATTATACCAAATTGAATTCCCCGGGAATATTTCCACGGGCGAAGGGATAGGGGATAACGCCCAAGTCTGAATTGCAGGTGGGCATTCAAAAAGCACCTGATTTGTGGTCTCCTCCTCTGCTCCACATCTAGTACATCTTGGGTCACATTTAATACCCTGATTGTTAAGATTTTGTTTTACTGCAATACTACCAGTCAAGGCTTGCCAGATTAATGTTTAATTTTATTTGGACAATCAAAGGTCCATATTTTCGACTGTAGAGCCTGGAATTTTGGTCCATAGGTACCAAATTCCAAAAGTGAATTGTTCTCTTCAGTCTTATATCCAGACTTTACTGAGTAACGCCCGCTTTTTCTATAGTGTCAACCCCAATAATCAGGCCGTCTTGTTCTTGGGATTGGTATTCCCATTATCAACTGAACATCAGTTGGGATAAAATATTGTCTTAGTAAAATCTCACGCCAGGTTCTGGATTGAGAGTTAATAAATTGATCAACAGTTAGATCTGGATAAAAATTTGGGTCTATACCAAAGGCCGCTCTTGGGAATATATCAGGGACCCAAGGATCCTTCCAAACCGCAATTGATCTACCATCTCTAATTTTTTTAATTAACCCTTTACTGACAAGGCCTCGAGCAGAGGTTATACTTCGCCAGCCATAAGAAGAGTTTGACTTTGTTCTTGCTGATATCGGACACTGATTTTTGTAATATCTCCCACACATGACCTTAGCGAACAAGGACTCCGAGAAATCTATCAACCTCCAAAGTTGTTTAGCTAATAGGGCAGAATTAATATCCTCCAAAATTTGGAAGCCTAATCCTCCTTCCTTTTTTGGGCGACATAATTTTTTCCATTTCATCTAATGTACGCCTTTTGATGTTTCCGAATTCGACCACCAGAAATTAGCTATGACCGAATTCAATTTTGTTACTATAGTTTTTGGTAATCTAAAACATGACATGACATATGTCGGCAAAACCATTAGTACTGATTTTATCAGGACTTCCTTGCCTCTTTTTGATAGGAATTTAGAAGACCAACTATTAATTCTTTCCTGTAGGCATTCCCAAACAAAAGCAAATACTTTTTGCTCCTCCAATATTTTCTGGTAGTCCGAGATACGAACCCATACCACCAAGATGATGAATTCCCAATATCTGGTGAATCAAAAACTTATCATTTTTTGGGACTGAGTGACCAAATTGTAAAGAAGACTTATCAAAGTTGTTTTGTTGTCCTGAAATATGTTCATATTCTTTTAGAATCTTAATAATATGGTTTGTCTCCTCCATATTAGCTTTGCAGAAGATGTGATATTATTGGACTTGTTCATGCGATAGATATACCCGCAATTAGATTCTCAGTCTCTGCTTTCTTTAATTTTGAAATCGGGACTTCTGTGCATAGGATGAATAAATAAGGCAATAGTGGATCACCATGTCGTAGACCTTTTTTGGGAATTATTCTCCCTCTCTCTTCCCCATTCAAAAAGATTGAGTATTGCACACTTTTGATAAAGTGCATTATGCAATTTGTCCAATTTCTACTAAATCCCAATTTAAGTAGAAGTCTTTCAATTAAAATCCATTCTACTCTGGCATAAGATTTACTCATATCTGTCTTAATAGCCATAAACTTACCTTTGACCGTTTTATTGGTGCGCAGGACATGGAACATTTCTTGTGCTCTTAATATATTATCGGAAATTAATCGACCCGCTACAAAGGCAGATTATGTTTCCGATATTAACTTTGGCATTAATTTCTTTAGTCGTAGGCATAGAACCTTTGAAATTATTTTATACCCAATATTACATAGACTAATTGGCCGAAACTCTGTCAATTTAGTTGGCCTTGAAGTTTTCGAGATTAGGCAAATATTTGTCTCAAAGCCTTGTTCAAAAGACCCCGAAGACAGAAAATTATTGACTAATTCTATGATATCCATTTTGATCACCTCCCATGAATTTTGGAAAAAGAGCGCAGTCATTCCGTCTGGACCTGGTCTTTTTCTTGGGTCCATCATAAAAGGAGCTTTTTTAACCTCTGCTTCTGATACTCTAGATAAGAGCATTTGATTATCGGCATCTAAACACGAGGATCAATTTCATCTAATAAGTCTGGTCCACAATCTCTACCCGTGGTATAAAAAAGTTCCAAAAAATAACGGGTAGCTACTGTAATAATTTCAAGATTTTCATTAGTTACATATTTCCCTTCATTATCGAATAATCCAATTATCCTATTCTTTGCTCTTTTATGTTTTGTCTGGGCATGGAAAAACTTGGTATTTTTATCGCCCTCATTAAGCCATCTATTCCTACTTTTTTGTTTCGAGTACATTTCTTCATCCTCGTAAGCCTTTTTTAATTCCAATTTCACTTGGGCAATTTCATTATGAGTAGCAGAATTATCATTCTGTAAATTCTCTACTAATGTTTGACATTTAATGATCATTTGTCTACGAGAAGGAATATTTTTGTTTCTCCAATAAGACAATTCCTTGCTACAATTCTTAATTTTGCATGTAATCATTATTTTTTGTCGACAAAGAACCACTTTCTATCCCTTTTCAATCGTTTCTTTAAAACCATTTTTGCCGAGCCAACGTTTATCAAATATAAACTGGTGTGACGCTTCTATATCTGATTATTGAAATGTCCCACAATTGGTTTGTGATTTGAGCCAATCATATCTAGGTACTCGATTTCAGACCTTGGAAATAAATCATGCCAGTGTTCATTAGCGAAAGCTTTATCTAGAATACACCTGACAACACCATTATTGCGGACTCCTCTCCAAGACCAGAAATTTCCTATTTTTAGAAATTTAACTAATCCACAATCCTGAATCATTTGATTAAAAGACAAGAAAGAATTTGGATGTCTTAACGTTCCACCCATAACCAACCAGGGTGAGTCTCGATTTAAACCAATTCTTGTTAATCTCTCCCATACCTGATCTCGCAAATTTTGGTTTGGTTCACGATAAAGAAAAGTAATATTTACAATTTTGCCATGAAGTTCACATGACACATCTATCATTCTTTTGTTCTTGAAATTTAGAATAACATTAGAATAATCATTATAGAGAAGAGCTAAACCACCACTCCGTCCAATTGGTTCATTGGTAATCATCATATTATAACCAAGGTGAGCTTGAATCTTTTCCATAAAAAATATCATTCTTAGTTTCGGAGAGAAATAGAAAATCTTGTTTATGTTCCTTCAAAATTTCCCTAAGAAAATTTATTGTAACCCTATTTCCAACTCCTTGACAATTCCAACAAAGGGTTTTAATCATAAATAAAAACTTAAAATTTCATAGAGCTTTTCCCCCGCGCCTTGGTTTTCTTGCCTTTGCCCTTGTTCTCTTTAAGTGCATTAATTGGCGATATAGCTGTAAAAGCATTCATCTTACAAACACTCACTTCCCGGAGAGGAGTTGATGTTCGTGAACTTGGTTTAAGAGGGAATGTTGGCAGCTTCTTAGCATAAATCTCCTGTTGTTGTTGTTGTTGTTGTTCCTGAAGCTCAAGCTGCTTGTGAAAAACCTCATGTTCTACGATTTCCTCAGCTGTGAAAATCCTCTCCTCATCATCTTCATATACTTCTTCTTCCGCTTCCTCCACAGCCACTTCTAAATCAGGATCAGACAAAGCATCCGGGTCATCAATAGCATCCGACTCATCACAAGTAATGTTCAGGTTCTCGGTCTGGAATTCCTATAATGTTGTCATATTATTGGATTCATCTCCAGCCATCACACTTTTCTTTTCTGGTACAGCATCATTTGTTACCACATCAATCATCACATCGTCATGGAAAAGAGAGTGTTTGACCTTCTTAGAGGAAAGTGAGCCTGTATGGTTCATTGAAACTAAACTATTGTTATGATTTGATGACTCTCCAACACACCATGGGGCTGGGATGGGTTCTTCTGGTCCTCAGAGGTGTGAAGGTCCCGCTTTGAAGAAGACCGCTTACCCATTGTTTTCTTCATTTTCTTATTTGCCACATCTTTGCCAGGATATTGGCGACTTGCACCATTTAAAACTGCTCCTTTATAACTGTGACTTTTTTCCAACATTTGAGGGTAATGATTTCACCTTCCTGTGTTAACCCACCGAATCTTTTATGGCCTTGTAGCATACATAAGAGCCATGCGTCAATCTGTAGTAGAGCTTACGGTATCCCTCCATGTTCCGATATTCAATCAATATCTAAGTTTTTTGTCCTTCAACAAATTCTAGAGAAGATGAGAAGACCAGAGGCTTTGAGCAGGGGAATTCGATCAAGATCCTCCTGCTGTCCACATTAACTTCATGAAGTCGGCCTAATGAACCTCCCATTAGATGATATATTTCATCAGTACTGTATTCAAAAGGAATACCAGTAATCTTCACCCAGAAGCATATGCTGTGCGGATAATTTGCATCGGCAAAAGCTTTCCAGGATGCATATGAGACCATCCATCCATCAAAACGGCTGGATCGTAACCTTAAGATCTGTTTCAAGTCCTCCTCAGTTTGGAATTCAAATTGAAACCAGTCGTTTCCCAGATTAAGACCCTTTGTTCTTCCTTCCATCCTCCAAAATCTTGGCATCATGAAGATAAAAAAATCCACATCTTGACGTTGAGGGTTGAGGCATCTTCCAAGCAGGATTCTGGAACATCTGTCCAATAGCGTAGAGTTGTCAATTGCTGGACCTTTGATTTTCAGCTTTCTTGGTGGGGACCTTGCCTCCAGAGCCTTCTTTGCTAAAATGAGTTGCGATATTTTTGAAATTGTACAATCCTTGCAACGAAAGCAGATAAAAGAGTTCAACTTTAGAAAAAGATCAAATGTTTGGTGAAATTAAAAATATTGATTCCCTCTTCAATATATACTGCAGGGATGGCTCAGCTCTTAAAATCAGAATCATTAATAACATGATACACAATTGATACGACAATGATGACAAATTATTAATTTGATAGACACAATACAAAATTGATTCACTGAAGCAAAAAGCTATATCAGAGTCTCGATGAGTTTGAGACATTAAAAGCCATAGTATTAGAATATCACAAATGATCCTATCATAATGACCTAAAATTAAGTCAATGATCAGTTGATCGTGAAATACCAAAATCTCATAAAAAGGAGAAAGTTCCAGCATCGAAAACATGTCTCAGTAAATCATGTGAAGGATATTTGTGATCATTATTAAGCAAACAATCATATTGTTGCTAGATTATGATAAAAAACCACTGAGTCCTCTTGATCAGTAGAGGTATGTATCTTGATTGATATGTACAGACAGGGATCCAAAGACATAAAACATTGACGTTGTAGTGATTTAGATTTAATATGAGCACACAATTTTATACAGTGTTCATGGGAGACATAGAGACAAGACTATAAATTATAGAGTGAACACTTAATGTTTCCAATATAACAAGGATCATTAGGATTGATATTTGACTTAATCTGAGACTCATTCTATCAAGAGACCCTAACGAAGGAGTTTTACATAAGGCAGTTTGACCTTTAATAAACATGTAGCAAAAAATATAACCATCGAATAATGAAAATGAAATCTTTTGGGAAATTTGTAACAAATCATGATGCAGTGTGTTAGACAACATAAATCCAAATATCAGGAGATTCAGAACTTTTTGTAAACAGCTAGATTCTCTTAAGATTGCACTGTTATGAAGATCATAGAATAGATTATAAGCATAAACTAGATTATCAAGGATGAAAAAGATAAACAAATTCTTAAGATCAACCCAGCACAGTATCGCATACAAAAGATCTGGATTCGATTGTAATTGTGTAATCAGATAATCAATCATTTGATTCAAATCCGATTTACTACACATCCTGAAAATCCGTAATAAACATCCATGGTCTAATAATCGTACTTCTTTAAGGAAGATGATTTGAGGAATTGCGAATTTACCTTTTAATAAGGTGATCGCATCTCCTTATTGTATTGAGGTCTTCGACAGCTGGACATATCCAATATCCCAACCATCTGAGATTAAAATTAACGAGATCTAAGTCATCGCAATTGAAAATCATATCCACATATAAAACATAATTGGTGTCCAAATCGGACTGAATGGAGAAAAGAAAATAGGGATTATGTAAATAATCCTTATCTTCATCGTATGTGTGGTTGTGAAAATGAAGATCTTGTAGATCTTATCGATCTTATCGAATCGTGGAATCACCATCAAATCTCCGACTTTGATCCCTTCCACTCCAGAATTGAATAAGTGATTGAAAATCTGAATCGCCATCAAAATTAAGTTTAAGAGGATGTAGATCACGAAGATCTTATGGAATCGTGGAATCGCCGTCGAATCCCCGACATTAGAGAGAGATAACTCCCATAATTTAATTGCCATAGTTTAATTAGAGAATTATTGACTGTCTTAAAAACAAATAATGTTTTAGGAATGTAGACAGCCTAACGGCTTCAGCGGTTTAGACAACACAAACACTGTTGTTTTTTGTTTAGTTAAGGGCAATACAATCACTGTTACTTATGATCACTAATGTCCAAGGACTATTCATATAGAATCTACAGCTTGATTTTTCATACACGACAACTTTTTACATTTTATTTGATTTTTGTTTGATACTGAAAAACAAGTTCACAATAGAAGAATTTACCTTTTGAAGATATGAAATATTTTCCTTTCTATATAAAGTTCAGCTGTTAAAACTAAATGAAAATGTTAAATGCAGAATTCTGCATTTTTTTGCATAATAGACATTCCATATAATTCCCCTAATGCCCACATACGAAGTAAGAGATTGTTCAAAGAAAAAAAAAACCAATTGGGTTCTGATAGGTAAGATCATGCACTAATTCTAATCAGGTAATCGAAAGGCTTTAGATTCCAATTATCTCATCTCCTGGACACTTTTGTCTCTCCATAAACAGTATCTCTATTGTTTTGAGTGAGAGAACTCCGTAAGAATTTGCATTCAAGGGTGTTTCAGTTCAGGTAGAATCTAGATGCAGAATGGAAGATGGAAGAATGGAACAACAAGTTACCATTTGGTTGATGAATCTAAAAATGTCACCAATTCATTACTTCCTTCCTCCACGTTCTCCTGGTCTTGGATCTCAGCTTCTGGAAAATTGGAGCCTCAAAACTTTAGAATCAGGATCGTCTTCATCCAGTCGATAGCCTGTCAAATGTACAGTCACATCAGTTAAATAAGAGGAGTTTTGAGTGTCTTTCATCAAGAAAAACAACAAAATTTGATAAACTATATGTTTTTGCATAGTATTTATAACTGAGATGAAGATAGTAATATCAAAAAACCTATGCAAAACAAACTGAATGTGTGTTGAGCCAAATATTCACAGTCCCTGAAGTAGAGAGAATCTCAGTTACCTTGCAAGGCGCTCAGAGCAGTTGCTGCATAGACAGGGTCTTCCAAATCAACAAAACAAAGAACAATAGGATCTCTGTTCCTCTGCATAAACCCCTTAGAAAGTTAAACTAATGGAAAGTCTGGGGTGAGTAATATTAACAATGCTTCAAGTAGGAACCAATATGTATCACATGTTTTATATCTTTGGTCACAAGTCTATATCCCACAAAAGGTCGAAATATATCTAGACTTCAGTTAAGGACAAGGAACAGCTCACACCTTCTAAACTTTTGCAATGACTCACTAGATAGGATACGGGATACTTTCCTCTCCTTGAGCAATCAGATGGAAGTCTGTCAACATATTAGAGTGTTGGATACATATGTGGGTAAAGGAACCGGTTCCGGCTTGAACTACCAACTGAATCCAGCTGACCAAAACCCATACCCGGACCATTTTTCCAAAAATTTGGAAGCAAAAGCCCACCACGCCCAGCCATGAGCTCACTGCTCACCCACGGGCGGACCAGGCATACCTTTTGGTCGTCCCATGATGGCATAGGAGGCGTTTGCTACAGCAGAGTTAAAAGGTTTCAGCTCAGTGAAGATAGGATGCAAAACGAAGAAGAATTCATGCATTATAATAAGTTAACAGAAACTGTATCACACTCTGTAGGTGGCGGGTCATAAGCTGATCAAATCGTTCTAGTATCCTTTACCGAATGAGAGATGTCTCGATCCTCATCACTGGCAGATAAGTGTGCATATCATGCCCTGAAGGCATCGTTGATGGTGGACCTTCGACAAGAATTTCAAGACAATTAAAACACACACATCAATATGTATCGTAATATATAAATTTGTATTTATCATACGAAGAAAGAAAAAAAAATAGATTAAAAATGATACATAAACTGTAACTATAAAGCATTGAGTTTCTGTTCAGGCGTTAATGGTCAAAATTCGGTGGCAGAAGTGTTTTGAACAAATCGGATCAAGACTCCTAAAACAGAAGCACCAAGCAATTTTTAAGATAGTCATATGCAAATTACAATATTATTCAGAATAAGAGCCATACAAATTGATACCTTAAAACGTATCACACACGGAGCGGAAACAAACAAACAAAAGTGAGAGATTTTAAGCTCACCGAAGTCAGAACGGGTTAGTTTCGTCGAAAGAGCACCGTGAGGGTAAGACATCGGAGGCTGGTTCATGTACCATCTGCCATGATGACGAGGGACAGAAGCGATCAGGGGATCACAATTTTTAGAATAAGGAAGCTGAAATCCCTTATTTTCAAGATAAAGGCTTTCGATTTCAGGTTTACTTGGTACGAATCGAACAAAATATTGTTGGGATTGTCCGGATATGATTCGTACTTTCTTTTGACAAAGTCGGTATGATCGATTTTTCTTTATGATATAATATTAGGTGGTTATAATATTTTTATGGAGACCAATTATAAAATATAGATTAAGAATATATTACTAATATTATATAATCTTATATGGTCACATATCTAACTAAATTGGATCAAATATCTAGGGGTTTAGAAATTGCTAATCACATATATATATATATATATATTTGTATAAATGTGATACGTAAGTGACAAGAAAAGTAATTGTTACTTTTCAATATTTGAGTAACTTGTAGTTAATATTGGGTTGTAGCTTGGTGGAGCCGATCTTAATACAAAAAGTATTAAAACAAAGGTTCTTGATTAAAAGAGTGAGAGAAAATGAGCAAAGACACTTGTGAATTGAATATAGGGCAAGAGCTAGTTAGCTAAGAAAAAGAACAGATGATTGCCGACTTGAAGTTTCTATTAGACTTGAGTAAGCCAAAAAGCGGATTCTTTTTTCAAAAGATTTTGTCTCTATTAATAATTTATAGAGGCGGTTACATGTGTAGAAAATAAAGGAAGATTTACAATTCTTTTGATAAGATTGAATATGTTAAGATTCGTGTTAGATTTTTGAAAATTTTCCATGTTGGAAGAGGATTTCCATTTATTTGTTTTTCTAACGTGTCATCCGGCTGCTCTTCAGGTTCGTTGAACCTTTCGAGACGAGACTTTTGCCGAGTCGAATATATTATCCAAGTTGAAGACTTAGTGCTTGCAACCGGGTTGTTCTTTTGTATTCGACCCGTTGTTTTTGGTGGACCGAAGTAGGATCTCGGATCCACCTCCAACAATTGCCCCCCAAACTCAGAAAATTCTGGTGCCGAATTTCCGAGTCGGAAGGTTTTCCGTCTTCCAGAATCTTCGGTCCACGTGAGTTTTCAAGTGGGCTAGTAAAACAGTCGCCTCGGTTTCACGCGAATCATCATTACTACTACATGGCGTCGCTTTGATTACTCTCCACTCAGTTTTAACTACTGTTTCGCATCGCTTTGGATTCCAATAATTCCCTATCAATTCTGTGCTTCTTCTCCTTTTACCATTCACTTTTCATCTGCGCAATTTTACTTAACGATTTCTGAGTTCTTCCATTTTCAAGCCTTCTTCAAATTTTTCTAACTTCTTTTTCTTCATTCTTCTTCAAAAGATGGGTCTCGATGATTTTAAGCTTCCTAATGTTGAAGCTAACTCCGCACTTGAGGGTTTAAACGTTCGGTATTCTAGAGGACTTTCTAGGGTTTTTTAGCCCTTAGTTGCTTCATCTCGAGACATTATTCAAGTCCCTTCTGGGTCTGGTCATGGTGATTCACGGCCAACAAAACAGTTGAGAGATGATGCACTGTTAAGGATCAGGTCTCCAAGAGGAGATGGTAGGAGTGTTTCTGCGGGTACTTCTCGTGGAAGGGGTAGGGGTATCCCCGACTTCTGATTTACCCATAACCATACTAGTCTGCGTCCAATCTGGACTTCCGGTCTGAGTGTGCTGGCTTAATGAGCCAGATTAGGACTTCGTGGAGCGTCTCCCCTCCTCGGATCAGATGAAAAACCATAAGGAGTACAAAGAGGTTTCTTACTTTCTGTTCCGGGTTTGTATTGAGTTCTGACTGTTGCTTTCGTGTTATTGTCTCGCTTCTGACTTCTAACTTGTTGTTTTCTCAATGTCTTTGTAGTTTATCGCTTGCCTGAACAGCATTATATTGGAACAAGAGAGGTCTGTTGCCAACCCGAAAAGCGGTTCTCAGAGGAATACGTCCACCCAAGTTGTTGGAGGTTATCTCGAAGTGGCCTAACTTTGGTCTAAGCTCTCCGAGGCTGAGAAGGAACACGTTCGCATTAAGGACGAGTTGAAGCTTGAGCGTGAGAATGTCCTCAAGTTGGTTGTAGGCAATGATGCTTTCTCAGAGTCGCTTGAATGTGCTGACTCTGATCGGAGTGCCGCTTTCAAGTCTGCTGAGAAAGCCAGCGAAGAGGTTCTGAAACTGCATGCCGAGTTGGACACCATGAGGGGGGACTTTAATTATTGACTCCGTCGGATCTTACCTGTTGAGAATCTGAGGGTTTCCTATGTTCTTCGTGAACAACTATCTGGTCGTTTTGGCTGAATTGCTGTTCGGTTTAATGATCTGGATAGGAACCTTGAAGCCAGTTTGTCATACGCCCAATTTATTGGGTCGACAAATGTTCTCCAATTGCTTTCCACTCGGGGAGTCAACATACCTCCTGCGTCACTGACTTGATGACTGCCAAGATGAAGGATTTCAAGGAACTCGTCGATAGGAAGAGCTTGATCCGCTGTTTCCGGGGGACTTGGTCGTCCCTTTTTTTGAGGTAGTAGAAGCCTCCAATGCTGGTAAAAATGGACTCCCAAAAGCACCATAGTTTCTCCGGGCTTTGTCGTAGTCTTTTCTTTGTAATTGCCGCTTGGCTTCTTTTAAAAGTTGCACATACTTTTGTACTCGATGCTTTCTTTTGTAATTATTTTCTCTTGATATGAATTTAATGGAAATTTTGTTTTATTGATTGACTCGTCATTTTACGAATTTTGTCCCCGAGATCCTTTTCTTGTTTTTACACGTTTAGTCAAGTTTCTTCCCGCGTTTAGAGAGTTTGATCTCGTTTTAGCTTAGGAAGAGAAATTTTTGTTATGCAGCTTTTAAAGCTGAGATTTTAGACTCAGTTTGAGTTTAAGAAGTTTGGACTCGGAAACCATATTCATAAAACTTTATCTAAGGAATTTCCAATTATCTGTACAGAAGTCATTAACTGTCTTTGTTCAAGATTTTTCATCTCATAATTCTGTACAAAGCTATGCTTTGTCGTTTTATTAGAATTGATTTCATTAATCTGTACGGAACTATGTTCCGCCGTTTTGTGAGAATTTAATCTCGGCAAATATGTACAAAGATATGCTTTGTCTTTTGATGAGAATTGATCTTGTTAATCTGTACGGAACTATGTTCCGTCGTTTTGTGAGAATTTAATCTCGGAAAATCTTTACAAAGCTATGCTTTGTCTTTTGACAAGAATTGATCTCGTTAATCTGTATGGAACTATGTTCCATCGTTTTGTGAGAATTTAATCTTGTTACATCTGCACAAAGCCATGCCTTGTCTTTTTGATGAGAAATTATCTCATAAGTCTGTACGGAACTATGTTCCATCGTTTTTCAAGATTTTTATCTCGAAAAGTCTATACAAAGCTATGCCTTGCGTCGTGTGAGAATTACATTCCGGTCAATGCTACGAGTAGTTAGTCTCATAATAGTTAAGTATTGTATCTGAACTTTGATTAGAGTAAGAATTTGATTCTTGTATAAGTTTTTTGAGGTTATACTCGGCGAGTTTATAACTCGGCATTTGAGATAAGTACTAGGCCTTAGTGGGTGTCGAGGTTAGACTCGATGAAGTTTCTATGATTTGGACAAGTTTTCCGAGGTTAGGCTCAGTGAGATTTTAAGAGTCGGCTTAAAGATAAATTGTGTTAGTATTTGCGAGAATTTATCTCGACTTGAGACTTTGGTGGATATAAGGTGTACCCCAATTTTTTTTTAGATGCCGACTTGGGGCAGATAATTTTTTTATAAAGTTCTAGCTGGACCCGAAGGCTATCTACGTACCCCAAAGGGATAAAGCCAAGACGTAGATATCACATAACTAATTAAGTAGACAGAGATGTGTTAAGTGATGCATCTAATTCGCCGAGTTGGCAAGCCTTTAATAGTTGTATCGTTTTAGGTTGATGGTCTTCCAACTTCGAGGACTCGGTTCTCCTTCCATGTTAGCGATCTTGTAGACACCTGGCTTTACTACTTCAAAGATAATGTATGGCACTCCCTAATTTGCTCTGAGTTTTCTGGCATTGAGTTCAGCTGTGTTCTTGAACACTTTTCGAAGTACAAGGTCTCCAACTACAAAGTGTCGTCTGTGTAGTTTCTTATTGTAGTACTTTTCGGCTTGTTGCTAACACTTTTGTACTCGAAGAAGTGCCTCATCGCGTTCCTCTTCTAAGTTGTCAATGCTATTTTCCATAGCATTGTAGTTAGCGTCTTTATTCTTGGAAAGACGTTCTCAGCATAGAGTTGGCACAGCTATCTTGGCTGGAGCCATTGCTTCCATTCCATGAGAAAGGGAGAATGGAGTTCGTCTGGTCGATCACTGAGGTGTGGTCTGATGTGACCATAATGCGTCCTCCAACTCGGAAGCCTAACTTCCCTTCTTTTCAGAGACTCGCTTCTTTAGAACATCGATGATCAGTTTATTCGTGGCCTTAGCTTGACCATATCCTTGTGGGTTTCATGGCATTGATTTACGTTTGCGGATATTCCATCTGGCGTAAAAGTTAGTGAATTTCGCCAAAATGAATTGGGATATGTTATCAGGCATAATCTCGTATGGTAAACAATCTTGGTTGATGATATTATTCCACACGAATTTGATCACGTCTCTATCCTTGATATGAGAATAAGCTTCTGCTTCGATCCACTTTGAAAAGTAGTCAGTCATAACGAGCACGAACTTCTTTTGTCGTGATGACGTTAATGGCCCGACTATATCCATCGCCCATCACATAAATGGAAAAGGCGTGATTGCTGATATCAGCTCCTCGATTGGAGCGTAAATGATGTGTCCGTGTCTCTGGCACTTGTCACACTTAGCAGTGTAGTCGGCGCAATCTTTTAACATAATCGGCCAATAGTAGTCGAGTGTCCTTATCTTTTGAACGAGTTTTCTTCCAGTGTTGTGGTTTTCTCCTGCTCCATTATGTGTCTTTTTGATGACCTCTTCGACCTTATCACCGTGAATGCAAGTGAGCATTACTCTGTTTGTACTTCTTCGGTAAAGACTTTTGCCGATTTGTGCATAGAAAGCACACTTGGCTTTTAAACGGTAGGCTGCCTATTTTTCCTCTGGCATTTCGCCATCTAGAAAGTATGCGAGGATCTCGTCTCGCCAATTCACCCTTAGTTTGGTGTTTTGCTCAGCGTCTATCATCTTAAAATTTGATTCCTCTCGGACTTCGTCTATAGCCGAGACGAGTTCTAGATCTCCTTTTAGAAAGCTTATATTTGAGCGATATATACTTTCTACTGGGATGATTCGTATTTTGATGGGATCTATTGTGGATGCAAGAGATGCTAGGCCATCGACAGATGTGTTCTCGGACCTTGAGATTTTGTTGATCCTGAATCTCAAATCCTTGGTCAACTCTTTAACCACATGAAGATAACCTTCGATTAGATCATTCTTTGTGTCATAACCTCCGTTAACTTGGTTAACGACAAGTTGGGAGTCGCAAGAACAATCGATATCAGTAGCTTCGACTTCCTTAGCTAATTTAATTCCTGCCATTAATGCCTTGTACTCTGCCTCGTTGTTTGAAGCTGAGAATGCAAGTCGGAATGATTGTTCTATGATTTCTCCCGTAGGGCTATCTAGTCGGATGCCTACTCCAGATCCGTGTTGTGATGAAAATCCATCTACGTATATCTTCCATGTTTGATCTTTGGCCGACTCTAGAGGTTCTATATCTGGAGATAGCTTGATTAAGAAATCGGCTAGTACTTGCGACTTTGCACTTTTGCTTCATTTGAACTCGATATCATAGTCGCTCAATTCGGTTTCCCACTTCGTCAGTCGCTCTGACTGGTTTGGACTATGTAGTATTGTCTACAGTTGATGTTTCATTAGTACTATAATGGTATGAGACTATATGTGTGGTCGCAATTTTCTCGCTGAATAAATTACCGCTAGCGCAAGCTGCTCTGTAGTCTGGTATCTGGACTCGGCTCCATCTAAAGACTTGCTGATATAGAAGATCGGGTACTGAGTATGCTACCTCTGTCATCTCGAACTAGTACACTACTAACTGCCAAGGTAGAAACCGCAATGTATAAATACAGGGATTCTCTATTTTCTGATTTGGCGAGTATTGGCGGTTTTGAAAGGTACTCTTTCAATTCGGAGAAATCCTGTTTGCCAGTTTTGTCCCACTTGAATTCCTTGTTTCCACGCAAAAAGTTGTAGAATAGAAGACACTTGTCGGTTGAACACGATATGAAGCAGTTTAGGGCGGCTATTCGGCCAGTTAGCCTTTGTAATTCTTGCTTATTCTTTGGAGAAGGAAATTCTTGGATTTCCGTAACTTGCTTCGGATTACCTTCGATTTCTCTTTAAATGACTATGTATCCAAGGAATTCTCCTGATGTAACCCCGAAGGTATATTTTGCTGGGTTGAACTTCATCTAATACTCATTCAAAGTCTTAAAGGAACAAGCTAAATGATTGACATGATCTTTCACTTTTAACAATATTATAAGCATGCCGTATATACACTTCCATTGTTTGCCCGATTTGTTCAGCAAACATTTTGTTTACGAGGCGCTGATAGGTTGTTCCAACATTGTTTAGGCTGAATGGCATTACTTTGAAGCAATGAGTGCCCTTTTACGTGATGAACAAAGTTTTATTAAGTCGCCGGAGTGCATCCGAATCTGATTATACCCCAAGAAAGCATCCATGAATGAACAAATATATTTCCAGCGGTTTCCTCGATGATTCGGTCGATGTTGGGCAATGGGTAGCTGTCCTTTGGACAGGCTTTGTTAAGGTAGGTAAAGTCTTATGCAGACCCGCCATTTTCCATTCTTCTTCAGAGCAACTACTAGCCATTTGGGATATTGAACTTTGGTGATGGACCCGATTTCAATCAGCATTTTGACCTCTTCAATTATGGCCTTTTTCCTCTCAGGCCCAAGTTTTCTTCTCTTTTGTTTAATCGGCTTATATGTCGGGTCAACATTTAGCCTATGACTTGTAATTTTTGGGTTGATTCCAGGAATATCGCTAGGTGTCCATACAAATGTCGTTACATTCCCTTCAAGGAGCCGAATCAACTTCTCCTAGATTAGCTTGCTTAAAGTCAATGCCAATGCTTACGCATTTTGACGAGTTAGCCAAATCAATGTTGACGAGTTCAACACTTGATCGGTCTGGCTTCTCGGGAGCAGGCGGCTCAGATAATGCTTTGCTTTCTATTGACGCGACGATCATGCACAACTTGTTCCTTAACTTCAACTCGACGATGAAGAAAGTTCTAGCCATCTTCTGATCTTCTTTGAATGTGTATACTCCTTCATTTGTCGGGATCTTAACACATTGATGATAGCTTGAGGGCACGACTTTCATCGTGTGGTTCCAAGGTGTTGCTAGGATCATGTTGTAGATTGGTGGCTTATCTACGACGAGGAACTTGATCAATCTCGTAATTCCAGCAACTCGGACTACTAGTATCACCGTTCCAATCGCATTGATTGTACTTCCATCAAATGCGGTTAAGGTCCTATCCACGGGTTTGAGCTGAACATCCGCCAGTGTGATTTTATCCAAAGTTTCTTTGAATATGAGATCTAGTGAACTCCCAGTATCGATGAGAATTTGTGAAACATCACAATAGGCAACTCAGAGTTTGACTACTATGGGGTCGTTGAAGCTGACGCCTTTAACATCTTGGGCGGTGAAAGTGATCGCCGAATCCACTACGTGCATGCACTCACTGGCGGGCTCCTAGTTGATTGAGGCGATAATTTTTCTTTCGTATTTCTTGATTGAATGAGTAGTATCGTACAAAATTGCAATCCGCCCATGATTACACCGACAATAACTTGTGGATCGCTGGATCCATCATTGCCTCCTATTGGCTTTTGCCGCTTAGTCCCCTCCGAAGTTTCATCTTTCGGATTTGCCGATTTCAGAGTAGCTTCTCGTAGCTCAGCTTCCTTCCGCTTTTATGCTTTGTATCTCTGAGTTTCCTCTTCCGAGACCTCCAATTGTCCTTTACTAAATTTTTCAACAAGGAATTACAGCTGTTTGCACTTTACGGTTGAATGACCTACTTTCTTGTGAAACCCACAATATTTGAATGAATTATTGCGGGGCTGCTATTCTCCCTAACTCGGAAAGTGGTTGCTGAGTTTGCTTTTCCTCTACTGAGCTGTCTCAGCTCGTAGTGCCCTTCTCTCGGCTCTTTAGCTGCCGAGTTCCGCCTTGTATCTTGATTATGCAAGAGGATTTGCTTTTCCTTTACGTACTCTGCATGTCTCGCTGCTCTGCAAAGAGCATCAGAGATTATGTTCTGCTTAAGTGCCTTGTCGATCACCATTCTAGTTCGGAGGGCTTCAATAGCAATGTCGTCACTAACTTTAGCTTTTGTCAGGAACTTTTTGAAGCGTTTGAGGTATGACTTCGAGGGCTCATCAAAGCCTTGCCTTAAGGACCTCAGCTCGACAGTCGAGGTATCATGGTTAATGAATAACACGTACTGCTTCATAAACAACTCGGCTAGTTTGTTGAAGCTTTCGATTGACCCGGCTGGCAGCTTGGTGAACCATACCAAGGCGTCTCCGTTCAAGTTCTCTGTGAAGTGCTGAGAGTAAGTTGTGTCTTCATTGCCCATGGTGTAGTTGGTCCTCTCATCATACATTGAAGGCACTCATAAATTCTACCGAGTCTGAATTCCCATCATAAAAGGGACATAGGAGCCGCAATCCTATATTTACCGAGACTCTTCTCAGTCGCAGTGCGAATGGCGAGTTTTGTGCCTGAGCTAGGATTCTTCCTATCTCGGGTGCTGAGCTGGTAGCTTTATGGAATTTTGACCTCATGTCGTCCATTCTCTTTAGTACAATTGCAGCGCCTAACGTTGCTTGTCCATGTTGTCCAGACATGCTCGATATTGTGGAATGATCTTCCACCAAGGTGTTCACTGGCTATGTGATATACCTCATTTTTATTGCTTTTAAGCTCATTAATTCACATGTTTTCAGAATGTTTGTTTGCTTTGTAGAGTCTTTTCAGGTGAAAACATGTTAAATTCAGATTATGCCCTCAAAGCTTAGTCAAGGATGGATTAGAGCAGTTTTTGGAATTTCAGCAATAAAGCAGCGATCGATCGATCTGCACACTTGATCGATCAATCCTCGATGTTCATCAAGAGATGCGCTCGAGCTGTTGATCGACCAAGACCTTTTGTAGATCGAGAATTTAACCTTGATCGGTCGATCGTCACCCTTGATCGATCGATCATCTAAGTTGACAAAGAGAAAACCTAATTTTTCCTATTTTGCACCTGTATTTTTAGAACCTATATAAGACCAATTTTCATTATAGTTTAGAAGAACGATTATTACGTGAGAACAACCTATATTTGAGTTTTTGGGAGAGAAATCTTGATCTTTACACAATTGGAGAAGAATTCTAAACCCTCTTATTTCAATACAATTTATTTTTATGCTTTTCATTATGTTTTGCAATATGATCTTCTTCACCATGTTTGAGTAGTTCCCCAAATCAAGTTTAGGATTTTCTAGGGTTGCAGGGATTTGATGAATTAGGAACAAATAGGAATTGCTTGATGTGTTCTCCACCTAATCCATACTCTTAATGCTTAGATTAGAGTAGCAAACTAATCTATGATCTTAGATTTCCGAACATTCCAAAAGCTTATTAGAAATTGGATCCTCCTTAGGTGAGCAATCAATCCTTAACTGCGATAGCTGATGTTAAGGTTAATTGTGGACTTATCAAACCTGATCGATAAGGCATATTATCCTCTTGGTACCAACAATAGTTAGGATCACTAGGTTACTGGATATAGTAATTGATACCACAATAGTGGACTGGTTATAAATTTATGTCTGAGTTGAGATTATTGAATTAATGTTGCCTGAATAGTTTCATGGTTTGAATTCCCTAGTTTCCCGAAGAACTTCCTAAGCTTAGTGTTTTAATTCATTTATTTTTAATCGTTAGTTTTGTTTTGATTCAGTTTACAACTAACTTTCTATTTGTCCTAGCTCTAGTTTAGTTTCAGAATTGATAGTATGATAACTTGGTCCTTATGGATATGATCCCTATATTAGTACTCGATTTTCTGTGCACTTGCAGTAGATAGCTTAGGGTTAAAACCTGATCACATCAAGTTTTCGGCACTGTTACTGGGGACCAATATTGTCGCCTTTCGATTCACGACTGAGTTTTACTCTAAGATATCTTTTATTTACGTTTGTTTTTGTTTCTTTGTTTTTGTTTCTTTAGGTATGACTATTATGGACAATCCTGAGGATGTCACGGCTGGTCAACAGGACCAGGATCAGAAAGCTACTATGGAAAGATTAATGAGAGAGATAGAAGAGCTAAAAAGAGAACGAGATGCAAAGACTCAACATCGAGCTATTAGGGAAGTGGATACTCCTCATATTCACTACCAGAATCGATTAGCGATTTCTATACCTCCATTACATGGGGTTAGCTATGAGTTGAACCCATAGTTGATAGCATTGATTAGGCAGTTCCCATTTCATGGTTTTCCAGCTGAAAACCCGATGGATCACATTGAGAATTTTGAAGAGATATGTAATACTACAGCCCCAAGCGGAATTCCTGAGGATTATGCTAAGTGCAAGCTCTTCAAGTTCTCATTGGAAGGTAAAGGTTTGAGGTGGATCAAGTCTCTTCCTCCAGCTTCATTGACTTCTTGGGATGAGATTAGAGATACGTTCTTAAATCACATCTTCACCAAAGCAAAGACCCATCAGTTCAAAAATCAGATTTCACACTTCCAACACCATGAAGATGAGTCCTTTAGTGATACTTGGGAGCATTTCAAGGGGTACAAGAGAGACTGTCCGCATCATGGGTTTAGTGATGATCAGCTTTTAACATTCTTCTATGGAGGTGTAAATTGGGTATTTAGGCGATTGTCGAATGCAGCAAGCAAGGGAGATTTCATGACCAATACAAGGGAAACCGCCTTTGCTTTGATCAACAATCTGGCTGCAAGTTCAAGTGGTCTAAGCTCGGTTAATGAACCTTTTAGCATGATGAATCAAAAAGTTTTCGGTCACAGAAAATCAATGAGATTAGTGAGAAGCTAGATGAACTCATTGCAGCAAGTGGGGTCAAAAAGAAGAGGGCTGTGCATAACTGTGAGACACAAGTAGAGATGGATGCAGGGTAGTAGGATTCAACATTGATATCTAACAACTTTTGCTTATCCTCTACTCAACTTTCTCCACCAAAGAGTTCCTCAGGTAGTAGTCAAGATGAGATTAAGTCTATGTTACAGCAACTCATACAGGCACACCATCATTCCATGTCTGAGATAAATGCAAGGGTGGATAGGCTGTACACATAATTTAGCTCAAAGTATGACTATGTCATTGCTCATGTACAACAATCGAATTCATCATCTTCCTATTGTGATGGCTTAAAAGAATGTTGTGCTTTAGGATTAAGGAGTGGCAAGCACTTGGAACCTCCTGTGAGGAAGCAATCTAGGAAGGATAAGATGATAGATGTTGATGCTTTGGAGATGATGCCATCTCTGAAGAGTTATGTAAAGGGACTGGTGAAATAAAAGTTTACAGGGGAAGAAAAGGTTACGATGATCACTCAGGACTGCAGTAATGTACTTTAAAACAAGCTGCCTAAAAAAGAAGAAGACGCTGGACGATTTTTGCATTCGATAGAGATTGGTTCTCTTGTGTTTGCAAAGTCTCTTTATGACCTTGGTTCAAGTGTTAACCTAATGCCATATTCTGTAGCACTACGCATTGGGTATACAGACTTCAAGAGGACTAAGATATCTTTGATCTTTGCTGACCGTTCGGTCAAACTACCAGTTGGTATTCTTGAAGATTTGCATGTGAAGATTGGGAATGCTCTTGTGCCAATAGACTTTGTGGTTCTATTGGGAATCTCTTGTGCCAATAGACTTTGTATTGAGAACCTAAGGATCCTTTGTATTGGGCACAAGAGCATTCCCAATAGAACCACAAAGTCTATTGGCACAAGAGCATTCCCAATCTTCACATGAAAATCTTCAAGAATACCAACTGGTAGTTTGACCTAAGGATCCTTTGATTTTGGGAAGGCCACTTCTCAGGACTGTTGGAGCTATGATTGATGTGAAGAATGGTAGAATCAACCTCCATTTAGGCGATATGGTTATGAGATTCGAGATGGACAGAATGCTAAAGAAGCCTATGCTTAATGGGATGACATTTATGGTTGATGCTTCTGAGGAGATTGCTGATGTGTGTGATTTTTGATGGTTTTAGAGTCTTGTTTTAGGTAATTTTGCATCCATTTATATAGATTCTCCGATAACTTAGGTCTTTTTAGGCTTGTTTTGCTTTCTTTGCATTTGCATTTTGAGTTTGGAGTTTATTCTAGGAAAATGAGCAACAAAGAGCTAACATGGAGCTAAGGATATTTGGATCAGTTGCTAGGCGAAAGAAGTCGTGCAAACTCGGAACGCTGCCTCATGGATCACAAGCTGAGGACTATTCGGAATGCTCAGGAAAAGATGCCTTAGTTACCAGCCTCGACCTATCTGTTGCGAGGGAAGAAAAATCCATTACACTCGGACCATTTACTCAGCCTCCCTTGAGGGCGAAGACCAAAAGCACTCTTCGGTGCCCAAGCTTGCGCAAGGACACCGAGGGCAAGATTTCTGGTTGATCGACTTAGGTCGGTTTGACCATTAGGGTTATGCAAATGACCCTATAAATACCCCTTAATCACTATCTTATCATTTTTATCAGATGTTTAGCTAAAAAATCTCTCAATTTTCGTTGTTGATTTCATTTTATGCTTGTTAAGGTACTTTTATGTTTATGCTTAAGCTTTAACGGAATGAATTTAGTTTGATCTTCATCTTTACTTTCTACTCTTTACTTTTATGTTCTTTATGTTTATGCAAATGAAATCTGCCTTGATCGTCCGCTCTCAGCTCATGAGGTGCGAGTAGATCCTTGTGGATCTCGAGGATAGGGATTTCGGAGGTGAATCCACCGATTCACTTGCCGAGCGAACAATGATCTAACCCCGATCTCATCTCACATGGCCAGGCTTCATGCTGATCTCTCCCTGATCAAGAGAGATCTGATTTGGGCCGTGACCTAAGGCTAGCGCCAAAGGAATCGGAGACCAAGTGCCTTGTGAGTGATGGTTTGATCCACCGAGGAGAGATCTAGTATGTGGGTCGGCAATTAGATGCATTGGGCTGAACTTTAAGCTTCTAATTTGGTATGATCGTGGCTAGCGCCGTAATGGATCAACCGGATTGGTTAGGGATATTCACCATGAGAATGGGTTGATCTAGGCTTGTCCCGGTCTAGGGATCACTCAATATAGCTCGGTGAAGTCGGATCGGCGAGTTACTGCCGATCAAACCCTCCCTATCCTTTAGATCTATGCTTTTAACCTTATTTTCATCTATTGCAATTATATCACTCTGTTTTGAAGCATTTCTCTGTTTTGAATTCTTAGATTCTGTTTTTATTTTGTCTTATAGTCTATTTTGTCCGATTAGCTAGATTGCAAGCTTATTTGATATCATAGCCTATCTTTGTGACAGATTTATATGTTGCTTAAACTAAGACCTAGTAGTAGATAGATTGTTTACAAGCAACATCTGAGTATTGGTTTGACAATCCCACCTACTTACCCTTTAGATGATTTGATCTTAAGGACACAAAAACCCTTTTATCAAATTGGCACCGTTGCCATATCAGTCTTGCTTGTTCCAATTTATAGTTTGCTACTTTTAGGATCAGGTTTAGTGTTATTGTTATTACTACTTGTCTGTGTTTCACTCAGCTTGGATCTATAAGGACCAAGCCTCCACCTTATTGACAAGTTGTCTTTCTGTCCTTGTAGGCCTCGATGGTACCCTCGCCATTTAACACCGAGGACAGATACAAATTCATTACCCTCGCGTCAACTCCTGCGAGTTGTGCGAGTACTCAGTACAATTTAGTCGGTTGATGCACACACGGTCGAAAGGTTCCCACCTCCTTCCACATCCCACCGACGTCATCAACCAGCTCACTCGTGCAATCCGACGAGAGCGTATCAGAATGCAGAACCAACAACCAGATCTGGACAACACTACACCGGGAACGATGATAGATGGAACACCTCCGTTGATCAATGAGGCCGCCCACCAGGCGCGAGCACAGAACCCAGCTCGTCGCCCTCGCTGTATTGGTGCGAGCGATGCCCCAAGTACACACACAATATGGAATGGGATCCAACCGACGGCGATCCAGAACAATAACTTCGATTTAAAGACTAGACTGATCTGCATGGTCCAGAACAACAAATTTCATGGTCTACCCTTGGAGGACCCCCTCGACCATCTCGACAAGTTCGAGAGATTATGCTCGCTCACTCGCATTAATAGAGTGTGTGAAGATGCGTTGAAGCTCAAGCTCTTTCCTTTCTCTCTAGGCGATAGAACACATCAGTGGGAAAAACACCTTCCCACCGAATCAGTTACAACTTGATCGGAGTGCAAGCACATATTCCTCACTAAGTTTTTCTCTAACTCACAGACGGCAAAGCTTTAGAACAGCATATCCAACTTTGTCCAGCAGAGCAGCGAGTCACTGGTCGAGGTGTGGGATCGGTACAACACCTACCAAGCTCAGTGCCCTCATCATGGTTTCAGAGAGGATACGATCCTTAGCAACTTCTACCGAGGAGTTCACCCAAGGATACATATGTTGTTGGACACCGCAAGTCACGGAAGCTTTCTCCAACAGGATATCAATGAGGGACAAGTATTAATAGAGAACCTCGCCTTAGCTGATGGACAGTATGGCGAGGACTATGACCGAGCCGTCAGAGGAACCTCATATTCCGACACTTCCGCATGAAAGGAGTTGAAGCAACTTCATGAGAAGCTTGATAAATTGCTAATGGTGCACACCAAACACGTGAACCTGGTAGAGGAAGATGTAGTCGAATAGAATGAGGATGATCAGCTGGAGGAAATCTGTTTCGTTCAGAATCAAAGCGGATCCAAACCATGGGTCAATTACAAGCAGAATCCAAACTTAAGCTATCGGAGTACAAACGTGGCCAATCCACATGATCAAGTTTATCCACCGAAGCAGAGAGCGTGGATTCCAAAGGCACAATGGCAGCATAGCCTCAAGCCGACACCAGCTCCAACAAAATAGCCGACAACAAAAGAGGAACAACTTGACCTTATGGTTGCAACCAAAGCCAAAGCACCTTTTCCTTCACGTTTAAAGAAGAACCCATCGGAAAAACAGAAGGTCCTTTTTGACAAGCAAATGAGTGGTATCAAAATAAAAATTCCTATCTTGGATGCTTTTGCTTTAATTCCGCAATATAAGAAATTTTTGAAGGACACTCTAAAGGAACGAGAAGAAGAGTGCATGGCCATTGGAACTAGGTCATCCGGATCACTCCTGATACCAATTCTTCCACACCAAAGGAAAAGGTTCATTGCAAAAAAATTGGGTGATCCGGGGATCTTCACACTTCCTTCTGCAGTAGGGCACCTCACATTCATCAATTGCTTATGTGACCTTGGAGCATCCATTAGCTTAATCCCACTGACAACTGCACAAAAGCTGGGGTATTCAAACTTCAAGGATTGCAAAATTACCATGGTCCTCGCCGATAGAACGACAAGGAAGCCGAGGGGACTGCTTGAAGATGTACTAATAAGCGTTGGCAGTGTGTTGGTTCCTACAGATTTTGTGGTACTAGAAATGGATGAAGAACCTACTAATCCATTACTACTGGGTCGACCCTTCCTGGCGTCTGTAGGAGCTCTGGTCGATGTAAGGAATAGGACCATTGAATTAAAGGTTGGAGAAGGGGTTGATATGATGTTTGATTTAAAGGAAGGAAGGAAAAAGCCCACAATTGATGGGAAATACTTTGAAATTGAGGGAACACTAAAAGAGATGGCTGATGATGCAAACAAGGGAGCTCTGGTTCCCTCTGCAAACCCATACTAGAAGTGTATGAAAAGTCGAGCTTGAGAATCTAAACAAGCCCACTTGGGAGGGAATCCTATGTCTATCCTTTACTTTTGAAAACTCTTTTTCATTTCGTTTAAAGTTAATTTAGCTTTGTTTAAATTTTAAGAATAATCTTTGCTAGTTTATTGTTGTTATTATTCAGTGTTTGGGATCTTGAGCTCAGGTTCAAGGAACTTTGGCTACACTCTTGGTGAAATTGGAGGAAGTAATGCCCTCATTGAACCAAGAGAGAGTAGGCCACACACCTAGTCCTCGAGGCAACGGAAAGAGGAGTGAAATTTTTTTGAGAAAGAACCAAAAACCCTCAGGACATGAGGTCGAGGAGGGTGTGCGAGTAGTGTTCACATCGACTTGAACACCACTCATGGACCTACTTGCACATCTCAGTATCCTTTTATATGGAAAGTTCTAGTCAAATATATCCCAATATGATTGATATTGACTCATTACTCAGAGAAAACATTGAACATAGTGCTTAAGGGCCTAAAATGCTTTAATTTGAGTCTATCTCGATATCTTAGCTAACTCTTGTGGTTTTTAGATATTTCTATAAACAGGGAGCTAGTCAGGACTCAAGATAATCAGAGGGAAGCATAAAAGAGCAGTTCAAGCTTGGGTTCCTCTGAATAGGTAGTCAAGCCTCGACGTATACAGCGAGGATGGTTGAGCGATGAGGTTTGTTGAGGAGCACAAAAGAAGAAAACTTGATGTGGTTCCAGCTCATCAAGTGGGGGCCACGACCAACAATTTTTTGCTAAGATCTAGGGACGGTCAAGTCAAGGGAAGACTGATCCAAGGGTTGAAATCGGTCAAATATTTAAAATTCAAATGAACGGTCCAGATTGTGCCAAAATTAGGGACAAATGGCGAGTAATTCAGAAACCGTGATTGTCTCCATTATCAACCCAAGATTTTCTCCTTCACACTCCCAAGATTGTCTCCTCCTCACCTGCAACGCTCGTCTATAAAAGACCCAACCCTCATCGTCTTCATCATTCACCTTCAAGCACTCAAGCAAACAAACTCTCTCTCCCTCCGAGTTAATTTCTCTCACCGAGTTGTTCTCTCTCACCACCACCGAGTTACTCTCTCTCTCATCCAAATTTGAGTTTTCCCAATCAATCCTTGTCAAGCATGTTGTCTGGTGACCAAAGAAAGATGAAGGAATTGAGGAGCAAGTTTATGAATGACGCAAGAAGGGCGGGAAGAAGAAAGATGGCAGCGGGGCTTGGCAACTCACCGCCTGTCCATCGTGACAACAGACCTCACCGGTTCCTCATCCAATCAGACGATGAGGAGCCAAGTGTCCAAATGAGAATTGAGATTCCGATCAGGGAATCGGCAAGAAGATCGGCGACTAAGCCGATGGACTGGAAGTACAATCATGGTGAAGGTGGCTCAGCTCAAGAGAAGAGGAAGAGGAAACAGATAGCCTCGCCCTAAAAAACTGAGGAGAGTGACGAGGAAAACGTATATGCTCAGCCCTCGCCGATGGAGGTCGAGTACGAAGACGAGGAGAAGACAGAAATGAAAAGTGAGAAGAAAGGGAGAAACACAAGGTATCGCCGAGTGATAGAAGACCTGAAGAAGAGCGGCTACTCGGAGAAAGAAGCAAAGAAGGCCTACGAGGAGCGTGAGAAAGAGAATAAGAAGAAGTCTACAAAGGAGGATGATGAATCCGACAAGGCATATGCGGCTTGAAGGCCATGGGAGTCAAAGGTACATATTTCCCACATTCTGGAACCATGAGGGAATTGGGAATCACTGAGGAAATAGATAAGGTGTTTAGCTTGCTTGACGTGAAAGTTTGCATGTACAATATGGCGATTCATTGAGAAGACATTGCAATTCCTCGTCACCATAGATCTTTTGATCTACGCTAAGACTGGCAAATCCAAGATCAAGAAGAATGGACCTGGGTAAATAACATTCATCATGTACGACAAACTATATGCGGTCACGTTGAGGGAATTGGACCAAATTTTTGGGTTTCAATCCGGAGAGGCGGCACGTTCGGATATTGGAGAAAATGATACCAATGAGGTTTGGAATCTGCTGATAGGAGTTAAGGAGTATGATTCATCCCGAAGCAAAGGAAATTGGATCCGCAACCCAGCTATCAACTATGCGAGGAGAGAAATAGCCAACGTGATCTTTGCTAGACCCTCCACCTCGCCAATCAACCTTGGGGAGATGCACATGATGGTTATGGCGATGCCGGAGATTGTTGGCACTACTCTGAGTGGGTTGCACATTGATGGAGATGAAGGGCATTCTGGAATGTCCTTTGTGTTGGCAAAACACCTCACCACATACCGTGCATGAGCCGTGACACAAACGGGGAAGAAATCTGGGAAACCAAAGCATATATACATTGGTGGAGTGGTTGCTCGGATACTTGAAGCCAAGGGGGTACCATTGAACACTGAAAACCATAATTGGGTTCCTCCCCAATTCATGGAAATTCATTATCTTCAAGGAGCGGGCCTCATTGCCAAAGGCGAAGTCGAAGGACGAGCTGTGTACAAGTTTGATCACCCAGAAAAGAAGGAAACCAGAATATTTCTCCCTTGCCCAGCATTCATCAGACTTAACACTATGGAGAATGTGACTTTCACCCCACCCCTCGAAGCTCAACTCGACGAACACCAGTGAGGACAGCAAGCTCAACAGGCAGAGGAAGAAGTTGACCCCGAATCATACTTTTTCAAGGAGTTCACTTAGAAGAACCAAGGGACAGCGAGCAAGGAAGCCCACAAGCGGATTGGAAAGCTCCACAAGTTGGGGAAGTGGCTGCTCGAGAAGGTGAAGGGCATGACCAAGGAAAAGGAGGAATGGTTGCACGAGCGCAAGAGAATATGGGAAAAAATTGATGGATTGGAGTCCTCACTCAAAAGAACAGAGCCTCAACCTCGCACACATAACTCGCCACCACCGGCGAGGAGGCACTCAACTTCAGCAGATCCCAGCCCGCACAAAGAGCAAGCACAGCAACCCCGATGCCAATCAATGGACACGACGCGGGTTTAGAAGAGATCCAGGAAAAAGGGCCAGAAATACCAAGAGCAAACGCCTCAAGAAGGTCCCTCGCATGTGTCCCTCGCCGACCATGCCTGCGAGGAGTACTCGGACTGGCAGCAGCACATTGCACCATGTGAAGGAATAGCTCCAAGTGGGTACGCAGACCCTTAAAACTACACTCTCAAGGACATGAATGCCTCAACTGCTTACTTGTTCGACTTCTAGGTACCAAACTCCAACCTTTTGTACATACATTTTTACTTTTAGTTGATTTTAGTTTTTGTTTGTCTAGACAACTCTCTCTCACTTCTATACACACAAGGGACTGTGTGATTTAAGTTTAGGGGAGGGGTCTAGAGTACTCTCACAATGTTTCTTGTGATCTTATTTTCTATTTTGCATGCATTCGTTTAGGTTGAAAAAATCCAGTTAGATTTTTTTTTGTGCATTTGATTGTTGCATTTCATGGCACTTAAGGCATAGAAAAACCATAAAAATTTGAAAGATTTTGAAAATGGAAACTAAAAAATAGAGGGTTCATGTAGTTGCATTCACTTAGAATTTTTTTAGGTTGCATTCATTTAGGACTCATGCATCCAAACTTGTTATGTGGGAATGATCTTGATGATGGGCAAATCTTGATAAGTTAAGCTAAGTAACTATTGTGAATGCTCTTGATTGGTAGATAGCCATTTTGGAAAGGTTTTGGGCGGAGCATCGCCTTGGTGAACTTTGCTTGGGTTGTGTTTTGAATACNTTTGAATAGGTCTAGTTTGATTTCTTCTAAAACTGAACTTAAACTTCCAACTTAGAGCCTAGAGATGCATCAATACCTTCCTTCTCCTTGTTTAGCATGATACGAAAACTGTGTGCTTGATAAAACCCTATCAAAAGTTAAGTGGAAAATTAAGCTGCCCGCAAAGAACTTAAACTGAGTAAGTGGTAAAGGTGAAGCGGCT
>OVBA01003165.1:0-29597 GCA_900406435.1 Lepidium aucheri | reverse complement strand
ATGTATATATATATATATTAGTAATAAGCATATATATATATATGAGTTTTTTTTGTCATATATATAAGCGTTTGTTTATTTATGATTAATCCAATACCTGTGAGATTTTTTATTATCAATCCAGATTTGAGTTCATTCATAATCATTAAATTAAGTTATAATATCTAAAATAAATTAATCTAAAATAGAAAAAGTAATTAGAAATATTTATAAGTTAATTATGATAGTAAAACATTAAAAATACATATATAAATACCTCTAAACACTTTTACCTTACAAAACTGAAAAAATTATAGTTTGGGTGGATGAATCTATTCTTGGTTTTCTCTTCAACCATCTTAGCGTATTTTTCCAGCAAAACACAAAATAAAATATAAATTTTGTACTATTAATTTTTTATAAATTATAAACATATTTAAAAATAATATAACAAAACTTAGTCAGTATTTTCTTAAAGTTAATATTTATCCAATTAGTTGGTTTTCTATTCACTTCAGTATTGGTAATACGAACAAATTGTTCAATGATATCTATAAAATAAATAAGTAAATAATAAAATTATGGGCAATTTTGAGAAATACCGTTTTTGGTGTACCCATTTTCAAAATGCCCCTTGTCATTTATCTTTTCAAAAATGCACCTCATTAATACAAAAATGACAAAAATACCCTCAAAAGAATTGTTATCAATTTTTCCCGCCAAAAAAAAAATTTACGGCCAAATTTTTTAAATGAAATTTCATAAAAAAAATTACAGAAAAAAATTTTTTCCCGCCCAAAGAAAAACTTCCCGCCAAATTTTTTTTATAAGTGCGCTTATAAATCTTTACAAAATCTTTATAAACACCTTATAAATGCCTTATAAATTTTTATAAAAACCTTTTTATAAAAACCTTATAAATTTTTATAAAAACCTTATAAATTTTATAAGCTCTCTTATAAAAACCTTATAAATTTTGATAAACACCATATAAATTATTTATGAACACCCTATAAATTTTATAAGGTCTCTTATAAAACCTTATAAATTATATAAGCTCTATTACAAAGCCTTCTAAATTTTATGAGGTCTCTTATAAAGCCTTATAAATTTTTATAAACTATCTTATAAATTTTTGTAAATACCTTATAAATTTTTAAAAGCATCTTATAAATTTTTTATAAACACCTTGTAAATTTCATGAGCTATCTTATTAAGCCTTATAAATTATATAAGCTCTATCATAAAGCCTTATAAATTTTATAATGTCTCTTATAAAACCTTATAAATTTTCTAAGCTCTCTTATAAAGCCTTATCAATTTTATAAGCTCTCTTATAAATTTTTTTTATAAACTCGCTTATAAAATTTTTTGGCGGGAAAATTTTTTCGTAAAGCGGGAAAAAATTTGGTGGGAAATTTATTTTTTGGCGGGAAAAAGTTTTTTTTTTTCACGGGAAAAAAAGTTTTTTTGGCGGGAAAAAAAAATTTTGGCGGGAAAAAGTTTTGTAAAAATGTAAAATAATGATAATATAAGGGTATTTTGGTCATTTTACATAATGAAGGACATTTTTTGAAAATGTCCAAAAACTGAGGGCAATGATGAAAATATCCTTCTTTGAGAGGCATTTTTGCAATTCTCCCTAAAATTATTGGCAATTATATTGATAAAATGAAATATAAAACAATTTAAAAAAAAAATACTATTTACCTATAAAATATATATCTTCAAAACGCTCATCAAGTAATTCTGGGTGATTTACAAATTTTAATCCCAAAACCATCAAAAATAATCGTATCTAAATAAAAAGATAAATTAATTAGTTTAAATAAACCATTCAAAATAAATCAAGAGATTTAAAATCTTTATTATATTATTACAAGATACAAAATATCTAATTGCTACAGTTTTATTATAAAAGAGATATCAAATATTTAAAATTACTATAAAAGCATCATATGAATAAATTATTAATAATATACTTTAAAATCACAAAAGCCATAACAATCGTTTGACCATGTTCTTTGGTGTATACCTTCGAGATTTTTAGAATTTTGGCTTTAATCTTCCAAATTTTTTTTGCTAGGTTTCAATAAAAAAATTTCAGAGAAAGACATGATGAAACAAATAATAATCGAAAGAAAAAAAGTGTCAATTTGTTGGTGTTATTAAATTTGTCCTGTGATGTCTCTTATATAGCCTTCGATTAAATTTATATTTTGTTAGGATTAGGAATATCTTTTGTTTGATTTTTCCTAAATAAGATATTTATTTAATTATTGAATCAATGTTCTTATCATAATTTAACAAACAAAATCTATTTAATTAAGGACCTTATCATAATTTTAACAAACTTATCTCTATTTATAAAAACTTAGAAAAAAACATGTTTGGTTCAAAATTCAACCAATCAAATTATGGTTCAAATTCAAATATGACTAATCAAATCAAATCAATAAAAAATTTATTGCTACAAAAAGATAAAAATATAACTGAATCATGTGACAAATTATCTAAACAAATTTTATTCAGACAAATTAATTATGTAATACAAATCAACCAATCATAGATTTAAATCTCTATTATATATATTATAAATTATACGGATAATTCTATACTACGATTTTATTATAATAGAGATGATCAAAATAACAATAGTTTGACCAAACCATGTCCCTTTTAGAAGATTTTTTTTGCTTCGGTTATTTAATTATCAGTTTATCACCTGAGTAATGTGATTACTACACGTCTAGTTTACCAAAAAGTATTAGTATATGATTTCATTTTTATCAATTATGATCGAATGTGTGAAATTTGTTTTGTGTTGTATTTGTTGAGAGTAAACTTGATTTTTGATCAAATTAACATTAAATAGGCCATTAATTGGGTTTAAAATCTAATTTATATTCTAGAAGAATTCTTTATATATCATTTTGTTAGGTGCTAGAAAATAAGTGTCATTGTAAAAAGTAAGATTAGTGTCCATATATGTGTCAATTAACTATGTAAGATAAGTATTTATTATTTATGTGTCAACTTGTAAGGTAAGATTAGTGTTCATCTAGGTATCAATTTTATATGAGCTTGACAAATATTTTCTCTCTTATTGTAAGATATGTCTTCAAGAAAAATCAAAGTAATAAAAAGTTTTCTTACTCTTAAAGTTTTCTTCTAAACACTTAAAGACTTCTCCATAATCATTTTCAAACTTTTCTCTTCCAACAATGGCGAGTAATAGTGTTCTCTCCCGAGTTCCCATGCTTACGAATGACAATTGGAGTCTACGTATGATGGCTATCCTAGGAGCACATGATGTGTGGGAGATAGTCGAGAAATGTTATGTTGTACCGGAAAATAAAGATAGTATATCTCAAGCTAAAAAAGATAGCTTGAGAGACTCGAGAAAAAGAGACAAGAAAGCTCTCTATCTAATCTATCAAGGATTCGATAAAGATATATTTGAGAAGGTCACACAAGAAAAGTCGGCCAAAGAAGCATGGGAGAAGGTTCGAATCTCTTACAAGGGAGTGGAGCAAGTTAAGAAAATACGTCTTCAAACTCTAAGAGGAGAGCTTTAAGCCTTACAAATGAAGGAAGGTGAACTCGTGTTCGATTACTTTTTAAGGGTTTTAACGGTTACAAATAACTTTAAAAGAAATGAAGAAAAGTTAGATAAAGTGAGAATCATGGAGAAAGTTCTTAGATCGTTAGATCCAAAATTTGAGCATATTGTCACCGTAATCGAAGAGACTAAAGGTTTGGAAGCCATGACCAACTTCTTGGGTCATTGCAACCTTACGAAGAAAAGAAAAAGAAAAAAGAAGATATCTCTGAACATGTACTCAAGTTATAAATTGATAACATGAAAGAAGGAAATGACCAAATGCATCAATGAAAAGGTGGTAGTCAAGGTCGAGGACGAGGCCATGGATACAGAAAAGGACGTGGTTTGAGGTCTTTTGAAGATAACAACAACCAAAGAGGAGAAAGCTCATCAAGAGGTCATGGGCGAAGAACATCCAAACCAAGATATGATAAGTCAAGTGTCAAATGTTATAATTGCGATTATGCTTCAAAATGTAAATGTCCCAACAACAAAAGAGTAGAGGAGAAAGCAAACTATGCTGAAGAAAAAATTCAAGTAGAAGACATGATATTAATGGCCTATAAGACGGATGAACGAGATGATAACCATAAATGGTATCTTGATAGTGGCAAGTAATCACATGTGCAGAAGAAAAAGTATGTTCATGGAGCTTGCTGAATTAATGAGAGGAAATGTTGCTCTAGGAGATAAATCAAAGATGAAGGTTAAAGGTAAAGGAACGATTCTCATCCGATTGAAGAATGGGGATCATCAATCATTTCTAATTGCTATTATGTTCCAACTATGAAGAACAACATCTTGAGTCTTGGACAACTCTTAGAGAAAGGTTATGATATTTGACTAAAGGATAATTATCTTTCTATAAGAGACCAAGAAAATAATCTCATTACTAAGGTGCTAATCAAAAATAGAATGTTTGTCCTTAACATTCAAAATGACATCGCACAATGTCTCAAGATGTGCTATAAGAAGGACTCGTGGCTTTGGCATTTTCGATACTGACATTTCAATTTTAGAGGATTAGAGTTGCTTTCAAAGAAGGAAATGGTGAGAGGATTACCTTGCATCAATCATCCAAATCAAGTTTTTGAAGGGTGTGTACTTGGAAAACAATTTAAAACGAGTTTTCCAAAGGAGTCAAGTACAACAGCTAGAAAGCCATTAGAGCACATACACACACATATGTGTGTGGTCCGATAAAACAAAGTTCACTCGGTAAAAGTAAATACTTCCTCCTCTTTATTGATGATTTTCAAGAAAAACATGGGTCTATTTTTTGTAAGAAAAATCAGAAGTATTTGAAAACTTCAAAAAGTTTAAATCTCATGTCGAGAAGGAAAGTGGTCCTGTGATCAAAGCAATAAGATCTAATCGTGGAGGAGAGTACATGTTCAAGGAATTTCAGATATATTGTGAAGATAATGATATTCAAAGACAACTAGCGATGCCAAGATCCCCTCAACAAAGTGGAGTAGCAGAGAGAAAGAATAGAACAATCCTTGAGATGGCAAGGAGCATGCTAAAAAGTAAGAAACTTCCAAAGGAGTTATGGGCTGAAGTAGTAGCATGTGCAGTTTATTTATTAAATCAATCTCCAACAAAAAGTGTCACGGGAAAATACCCCACAAGAAGCTTGAAGCGGAAGAAAGCCCGGTGTTCTACTTAAAAGTATTTGGAAGCGTTGCTCATGCTCATGTACCAAATGAGAAGCAAAGAAAACTAGATGATAAAAGTGAGAAGTACATCTTTATTGGTTATGATATTTACTCCAAAGGATACAAACTCTACAATGCAGACACGACAAAGATAGTCATAAGTCGAAATGTCATCTTTGATGGAGAAGGAGAATGGGACTGGAGACCAAATGATGTAGACTATAATTTCTTTCCAAGTGTTGAAGAAGATGAATCGACACAACCAAGAGAGGAACCTCCTACACCACCAACTTCACCAACAAGTTCTCAAGTGGATGAAAGTTCAAGTGAAAGGACTCCACGCATTAGAAGTTTTGAAGAAACTTCACCTTACCTTATTTTGTCTATTCTCGGATTGCGAGCCAATAAACTTTCAAGAAGCGATGGAAAAGAAGACATGGAGAAATGCAATGGATGATGAAATCAAGGCTATAGAAAAGAACAATACATGGGAGTTAACTTTACTTCTAAACGGGGAAAAACGATAGGTATGAAGTGGGTGTCCAAAGCAAAGAAAAATTCTACAGGTGAAATAGAAAGATACAAGGCATAGTTGGTGGCAAAATGCTATATTCAAAGAGTCAGAATTGACTACAATGAAATATTTTCTCCCGTTATTCTTTTAGAGACTGTAAGACTAATCATTTCATTGGCGGCTCAAAACAATTGGAGGATACATCAAATTGATGTCAAATCAGTATTCCTAAATAGAGAACTTGAAGAAGAAGTTTATATTGAGCAACCACAAGGCTACGTAATCAAGGGAGAAGATTACAAATTCTTAAGGTTGAATAAGGCCCTTTATGGATTAAAGCAAGCACCAAGAGCTTGGAATACTCGAATTGACAAGTGCCTTAAGGAGAGAAACTTTATCAAGTATCCATATAAGCATGCACTCTATATCAAAACTTAAAATAATGATATATTGAATCGCATGCTTATATGTAGATGACTTGATATTCACGGGGAAAAACCCAAGTATGCTCAAAGAATTTAAGAAGGAGATGATAAAAGAGTTTGAGATGACTAATATTGGATTGATGTTATACTACTTCAACATTGAAGTGAAGCAAGAAGATGATGGAATCTTCATTACTCAAGAAAGATATGCTAAGGAGGTACTTAAGAAGTTTAAAATGGATGATTCAAATCTAGTCGTCACGCCATTGGAATGTGGAATTAAGTTATCAAAGCATGATGAAAGAGAGAAAGTAGATCCAACATTCTTTACAAGTTTGGTTGGAAGCTTACGTTATTTAACAAGCACAAGGCCGAACATCTTATATGCGGTTGAAGTTATAAGTCGCTACATGGAGAAACCTACAACAACTTGTTTCAAGACAGTAAAGAGGATTCTTCGCTATATCAAAGGTACCATAGAATTTGGCTTGTACTATTCTGCTTCTAACAATTACAAGCTTATTGGATATAGTGATAGCGATTGGGGTGGAGACATAAACGATCGAAAAAGCACAAGTGAGTTTGTTTTTTTACATTGGAGATACAACTTTTACATGGATGTCAAAGAAGCAACCAATTGTTACTTTATATACTTGTGAAGCGGAGTATGTAGCAGCTATGTCATGTATTTGTCATGCTATTTGGTTACAGAACTTGTTAAAAGAGTTAAGTTTGTTACAAGAGGAGCCAAGAAAGATCTTTGTAGAAACAAGTCAGCTATAACATTAGTAAAAAATCTGTTTTTTCACAATCGAAGTAAACACATTGATACACGCTATCACTATATTAGAGAATGTGTTAGCAAAAAGGTAGTGCAATTGGAGTATGTGTAAACAAATGATCAAGTAGCCAATATTTTTACCAAGCCTCTCAAGCAGGAAGACTTTATCAAGATAAGGAGTTTGCTTGGAATGGCAAAGTCAAGTTTAAGAGGGGGTGTTGAGAGTAAACTTGATTTTGGATCAAATTATCACTAAATGGTTCATTAATTGGGTTCAAAATATGATCCATATTCTAGAAGAACTCCGTACATTATCATCTTGTTAGGTTTCATTATAGAAGAGAAAAAGTGTCAATGTAGAAAATAAGATTAGTGTCCATGTATGTGTCAATGAACTATGTAAGATAAGTGTCCATTATCTATGCGTCAACTTGTAAGGTAAGATTAGTGTTCATCTAGGTGTCAATCTTATATGAGATTTAGGACAAATGTTTTGTGATATGAAGGCTATAAATACCCCCATCACATCTCATTATAAGATATGTCTTTTAAAAATCAAAGTAATACAAAATTTTCTTACTCTTAAATTTTTTTTCTAAACACTTAAGACTTCTCCATAATCATTTTCAAACTTTTCTCTTCCAACTGTATTGTCCTGTTTATATTCTCTAAATGATCAAATAGAGTTTTACTTTATTGCTATAAGTTTTACATAATTTTCAAAGTGTTAAGCGTTAAGAAGTTATATTATAAGAAAATCAAATAAATATATTTTAAAATTTTATTTTGTTGATAGAAAAAATTGTTGCTGGTCACATGATTAAATATTCATTTTTGGTATTTTCCTTCGCTAAAATTTGATTAAAATGATATTGTTAAAAGTATAGGAGTTTGAGTTATGATTAGTAATTCCATCAATTCACATGAAAAGAACTTGTTAACTTGTTATTTGAATATATCAAAAAAATATGACGACAGAAGATAAGAGAGCGATTTTAGGGTGCACTCGATGAAAGATGAAGATGATGTCATGGTTGATTCACCGGATAGGGGTCCTCCTCCGGACATGGGGACATCACATTTGGAGTCAATTGGAAATGGTGCTAGGATTTTTGAGAGGAGTGGTGATGAAGGAATTAAGGTTGATGAAGGTATTCGTAGTAGCTCTCTGGGTACTTTACCTTCATGGTTGGCGACTATTGCGGGAACGTGTGCAAAAAGAGATTTGTTCTAGTATCATGTATTTCACAGGAGTTGTGAAATCTAGGTTAAGAGTTGAATTTCCATAGGGAATAGATGTTGAAGTTGTGGTTAGGATCAATGACAAAGTGATCAAAACCATGAATGCCATTTGAGATAATTGTATGTATGTGAAAGTTTTGAGCGGAGTGTGAACATTGCAGCAATGACTAGGAAAAACTTCAGGAAATTGGAACCCGATAGAGATATTAAGGTTATTGATCTACTGGGTAATTTTTTCTTGTCCGTTTTGGAGCTGGACAAGATTATATTAATGCTTTGACAGGAGGGCTTTAAAAGATATTTGTGAGCTACCTCCTGACACAAGCATAGTTTGCGTGTTTTGATTCATCTGATAGTGATATTTGTACAACACTGTTTTGGATAAGAATCAACTGTTTGCCGGTTAACTTTTATCATGATGAGGTTTTGAGGTTACATGGTTATCTCACTCTAGTTTTAAAGAAAGAATGAAGTACTCTTGGGGTTATTCAACTTTGACTGTAAAGGCCTTAGAAAGTGTCTAGAGGATTCTCAAGAAGTGGAATTGTGAGATTTCTGGAGATATCAAAAAAAGGAAGGAGAAGTTTCTTGATCATCTAAACAAGGTTCAAGACTCTCTTGATAATACTTTTACGAAGAGAAGAATAACTTTTGAAAAAGGTTGGTGAGCTTTTGGAACAGGAGGAGATGCTATAGTTTCAGAAATCTAGAGAAAATGTATATCTTTGGGAGATCGAAACACGATATATTTTCACAATTCTACAGTTATCCGTAGAAGGCAAAATCGTACAAAGATGTTGAAACAATCGGATAGGAGTTGGATCTTGGAGAATGTTGCTCTAGAATGTCTAGCTATGTATAGTTTATAATTGAAGATAAATAAATTATGTATAGTTTATACTTGAAGATTATTTTACCAAAAAACTATCTATATATATACATTAGTATGGTTATTTTTTATTAGTATTCTAAAAACTGATCTAGGCGGGCCTAGGCGCTAGGAAATCTAGGATGTCTCTATTATAATAAAATTGGAGAAATTAGGCGGATATAGTAATTTGGCGGTTTTGGCGTAATTAGATGACTTAGACGATAATTAGTCGGTCTAGGCAATTTTTTTAAAAATTTTATATATAAATTTTGATTAAAAAACTGATATATATATATATATTTTAAATTTTAAATTTATTTATAAATAATATTAAATTATTTATTATAGAGTATGAAAATAAATTATTGAATTTTTTATTTATAACTCACATAATTTAAAATAATTTCTTATTTTTATCTTACATGTAATAAATTTACTTTAAAATCATTTAAACCGCTTAAAATTGCCTAAGTCCCGCATAAACCTTCTAGAAGCTAGGCGGAAGGTCACCACCTAGCTACTGATTAGTGATTTTTGGAGCACTGCTTTTTCTTTTAGCTGGTAATTAACTTATTTTTGAGATTTTTTGGTCAACAAGTAACAATTGGATCGATAACGGTCTAATCCATAGTTTAAGTTCTCCAACTAGAATTAAGATTCAAACTCGCCATCTGGTACCTGACTACATCAAGAGCAAACTAACTACACTCTCTAATTTTTTGGCATTCTTGAGATTTATTTATCTCATAATATTATGTGTATATTCGTTGGTAACAAATATCTCTACATTGAAATCTTCTTCAATAATTATTATAACTTTAATGGGTTCATAGATAACAATTCTGGAAACAAAAAATTGAATTTGTAAGCGATCCAAATATCAAGCAACAAATATGAGATGGTTTTTATTAAGTTACTAGTTAAAACATTTAATTTTGGTTGATTAAAAGGAAAAAAGCATTCTTCTTGGGATGGTATTACCAATTGAATTTTACATCCACATATCTTATATATTGTAATGTTATGATTTTTTGGATGAACTTATCATATTATATTAATGAATGTATGTGAAATAGGTTCATGGATCCGTTAACGAAGGGTGATTACCCAGAGATCATGAAGAAGATGCTTGGTGATCGTCTTCCCAAGTTCACTGAAGCAGAATTCAAACTTGTAAATGGTTCATATGATTTCCTTGGTCTCAACTATTACTTCACTCAGTACGTCTATGCCACTGAACGATGTCCTCAAAACAGACTCAATGTCATGACCGACTCAGAACCAACACTCAAATGTATCTCAAACTGATAAGATCCCACATCGGTTAAATAGAAAATTAAGGATTGATATATAAGTACTAATGGGGTGTCCAACTAATAGATTGAGTTATTGGTTAGGTATGATTTATTGGGTTTGTATTTGAGCCTAATTCTCTATCAATTGGTGTGGTGAGCGTGGATGAACACACCCACACCACGTAGGCTTGCGAGCACAGCAAGGTCTTGGAACGGGTAGGGAGAGGAGTCCAAGGGGGACAAGCCACCTAAGACCAAATATTGCCTGCGCCATGGATGTCGTAGGTCTAATGGGCGGAGTATTGATAAGATCCCACATCGGTTAGATAGGGAATTAGGGATTGGTATATAAGTACTAATGGGATCTCCAACTAATAGCTTAAGTTATTGGTTGAATAAGGCTTATTGGACCTGTAATTGGGCCTAATTCTCTATCAATTGGTGTGGTGAAGCATGGATGAACACATCCCCACCCCGTAGGCTTGCGAGCACAACAAGGTCTTGAAACGCAGTAGGGAGAGGTCTCCAAGAGAGATAAACTGCCCGAGACCAAAAGTCGCATGCGCTGTGGATGTCGCAGGTCTAATGGGCGGGGTATTAATAAGATCTCACATCGGTTAGATAGGAAATAAGAGATTGATATATAAGTAGTAATAGGTTCTCCAGCTAATAACTTAACTTATTAGTTGGGTATGACCTATTAGACTTGTAATTGGGTCTAATTCTCTTTTACAAACATTTAAATTATCTTATTCTTAACATAAAAAAATCTATAAGATTTTACATTTAGCATAACTCATTAGTTCTTATTTGATTTTAATTTATTTCGTTGGAAACAGAAAGAAGAAACATTTAGCCAAATTTTACATCTACCCAGATATTTAATTGTTACTATTTACACTCGCAATATTATGTTTTAACCAATGTTTTGAAAACTAGATCGTACCGGCCGGCCGGACGGGTTCAACCCTGACTCATTAATAAAATTGGTTCGAGGTGAAATAAAACCCGAATTTAAGTTAAACCAATAAAATTGGTCAAAAATCGGTGACCCAGATCAATATTAAAACCTAATTCACTAATAATTTATCTATTTTTAGAAAAATATATTTATTATTATTTTTGTTTTATAAAATAGAAAAATAAAATTTAAAAATTAAAAGTTAAACCATAAAAAGCTATTTTGATATATATAATAATTTATAACTAATAAATGGTATTTTTAATATTAATTTTGATAAATTATAGATAATATTAATAGATAGTTTTCGATATGTGTATTAATATGCATTATTTCTTTATTTCATATTTTTTTGTCAAACATAAATGTCATATTATCAAATTTCATAGAATATTTGTATCATTTTTCTAGTTCTTTTTAGTTTCTTTTTAATAGATATTATTTTTTTATGTTTTATGAATTTCAAATATGTTATACTACTCTTACCTATAATTATAGTATCCGAAAAATTAGATGTATATATATATATAAAATAATAATAATAATATAATTAAAAACCCGGTTCCACCAATTAATCGGTGTGACCAATTATCCGATCATATTATCGAGTCGGTATCCGGTCTGGTTTTCAATACATTAGTTTTAACTAGTAATGATAAAAAATTCAAGATTTAAAATGGGCTTAATGCAGAAATGAGAAATTTCTCTACAAAACCTCTCTACCCTTCCGTCTAAAAGAAAGGTCAGAGTAAAGCCACCAGATCAAAAGTCATTGATGCTGGTTACAATTTTAATTTCTGATCAAGATTTGTATTAAACTACATCGAGATCACACTCTTTCTCACACAAGCCGCTCCACTTTACTCGGTTTGGAGAAATCAATCATCAAATATCTCCCCATCAGAAACGGTAAATTTGAAAGATCGACAGACCCAAAAATCAAGTGCATGAATTGGATCTGTTAGATCAATAGAAGTACAACTGTTCCAACACGAGATCTACCAACATGCAAATAGTAACAAAATCATATGCCAAACAAAAAGTCAAAGACTGAGCACAAATTCAAAGGATCAATTCTGGCCCCAGATCTTAGAGGAAACAAATAAATCAACAGATTTGCGCCGGTGGATTATAAGGAGACTACTTCAAAGAAAAGAAGACCCGGAAGGAAAATGGAGGAAACACTCCAGGAAGCCTTTGATATTCTCAAACTTGACGAAGAACCAATAGATCTTCCTCAATCTGGGAACTACTTAAACATGCAAGATCAGAAATATGTTCTGGTGGGTAGATTATTGAATCCTAAAAAACAAAACATGGCAAAAGCTATGATCACCCTGCCACGAATTTGGAGAACTTATGCCAAAGTAATTGGAACGGTAGTTTCAAATGATCATTTTCAATTCAGATTCCAGTCAGAAGAGGCACTAACAAATATATCTAGATTTGGACTCTGGACCTTTGAGGAGTGGGGAGTTGCAGTCATGCCTAAAAGCGACATGCAAGATGAACAAACCATCACTAAAGTCCCCATCTGGATTCGGATGTTTAACATCCCTGTTTATCACCGCACACTTGATCTTTTTAAAGCAATCGCGAGCACATATGGAGATGTTCTTGAAGTTGACTATGATGAAAACAGAACAGCTTTGCATGTGTATACCAGAGTCAAAATCATGTACGACCTACAAAGCCCATTGAAACCTCAGAGAACATACAGATTCCCTGATGGTAAGGTGATAAAAGTGGATTTTGAATTTGAAAGGATCAAAAGATCTTGTCACTTCTGTTGTAGAATCACACACGATAAGCGACAATGTCCATGGCTTGTAACCACATCACCACCGGGCTCACCAGGAGGCGAACCAATAGAAACAAATAAGTCTGATCATGAACAGCAAGAAACTGGCATCAACACTGAGGAGACAACTAAAGAATATACTCCACAGGAGGACAAGACATCACTTCAAGGAAGGAAGCAAAACTCCCACAGTCACAATCTTGAAGAATAGAAAAACGAAGAGATAAACACTGCAAGAGGGCAACAGAATGAAAGCATAATATCGCATCCTTCAAGTGACAACAAAGCAAACAACCACAAAGTAAAAACTCACAAAGCGGACAAAAATACAGTTTGCCGACACATACACAACACAAATACTACAAATCAGACACTAAAAAATAGTGAAAGAGAAGATTCACATCCTTCCATCATTACCTACCAAAGTCAGGTAAAAAGGACACAAAGACCGAGCTACTCAACCAACTTAAATGAGGTGCTTTCGTCAGAAAACCATCCGGTGTTAGACAATAATGATCAATGCAGAGACAACAAAAAGAAACGCAAAATATCAGATGACTCTCAAGAATCTCCAAAACTCAAGGCTGAATGTTCCACAACAGGTATGGTGACTCTTCTTAAGTCACCCGATCCACAATGAGTATTATCAGCTGGAACTGTCAGGGGCTGAGAAATACTCTGACAGTTCAAAGGCTAAAAGAAATAAGGAAAACCTTATTTCCAGATTACCTATTTCTCATGGAAACAAAAAACTCACTTCAGTATGTAGAACAAGTAAAAAGTTGGCTGGGCTACCAGAATCTCTTCACAGTAGAGCCAATTGGGTTAAGTGGAGGGCTGGCTTTAATGTGGAAAAACACAAAGGATCTCAACATCCTGAGCAGTAACCAAAATATAATAGATACGCAACTAAGAATAGGAGCTCACTTCTTCTATGTAACCTTTGTATACGGTCATCCCACTCCAAAAATGAGAAGACAAGTATGGACTCAAATACGGCTCATAAATCAAACTCGACTTTCAGAATGGATGTTGGTGGGAGACTTTAATGAGATCAGGGACAATAACGAAAAAACAGGTGGCCCAAGAAGATCAGCATGGACTATGAACCCCTTCAGAAATTTAATAAATGAGTGTGACATGGTAGAATTAAATAGTAATGGACCTTACTATTCATGGGTAGGCAACAGAGGCAACTAATGGATACAAATTAGACTGGACAAAGCATTTGGCAATTCAGGTCTAACATGCCTCTTCCCACAAATTTCATCCACCTATATGGACTTCAAGGGGTCTGACCATAGGCCAATTAGGGTGTCCTTTTTGGCTGAAAATTACCCCTTTGCCAAAAGATTCTTTTTTGATAAAAGATGGACACAGTATGCTGACTTCAATGTCTTGATGATGAATAGCTGGAATTCAAGCTCGAATATGGATGTTTTAAACAAGTTTCAATTGCTAAGAAGAAATATCAGAACATGGAAGAAACACAGACAGACAAATTCTACAAAGAACATAAACAGCCTCAATGATAGATTACAACAGGAACTTATTAAAAGGCATCCAAATCTAAGTCTGATCCACCAACTCAAACTCGAGCTGCTAAAACAAGCTAAAGAAGAAGAGGAATTTTGGAAGCAAAAATCCAAAGAAAGATGGCTCAGGGAAGGGGACACCAACACTTCATTTTTCCACAACAGTGTTAACAGGCAGAGAAAAAACAACTTCATAGTATTTCTAGAAGATGAAAACAAGCGAAAACACTACCTAGAAGGTTCAAAAGCCAACATTGCAACAACATATTTCCAAGAACTTTTTACCTCACATCATGCACAGATTATGAGGGACTTTATCTCAGGGTTAACACCAAAAGTAACTGCAGAAATGAATGCTAAATTGTTGGAACCAATCAAGGAGGAAGAAATCAAACATGCAGTATTCAGCATCAAACGAGAGAGTGCTCCTGGTCCAGATGGAATGACAGGACACTTCTTCACAAAGTACTGGACTTTAATCTCCACGCAGATCATTAAAGAGATCCGCCTAGTGTTCGAAACAGGGCAAATACCGAAAGAGTGGAACTACACATACTTGAGCTTGATACCGAAAACATCACAGGCAACATCAATGAAAGACTTCAGACCAATCAGCCTATGTTCCTTCATGTATAAAATAGTATCCAAGGTGATAACTAAGAGATTACAACCCATGCTACAAGAATTGATTTCAGATACGCAAGGAGCTTTTACCCCTGGAAAATTGATCTCAGACAACATAATGATTGCACATGAGATCATCCATCACATAAAAACAAACCGTCTAGGCAAAAGCACATTCATGTTAGTAAAAACAGATATCTCAAAAGCCTACGATAGACTGGAATGGGACTTCATTGAACAGGTTTTGCAATAATTGGGATTCAACAACAGATGGCTACACTTGATCATGAACTGTATCACCTCAGTTTCTTACTCAGTCATAATAAACGGGCAAGCTCATGGTCTTATTCAACCGCAAAGGGGAATCAGACAAGGCGACCCAATGTCACCATACATTTATATACTTTGCACAGAAGCTTTGATAAACAAGTTAAACTCCTTATCAATGCAAGGCACCATCACAGGAATCCAGTTCCACAGAGGAGGTCCAACAATCAGTCATCTGCTATATGCTGATGATAGCATCTTCGTATGTAAAGCCTCCACCGCTGAAGCTCAAGCACTCAAGCGATTCCTGAATGAATACTCTGAAGCATCAGGCCAAATAGTTAACTATGAGAAATCATCTATCACCTTTGGCAAAATTTCAGAACCAAAAAAGAAAGACATTAGAGATATATTAGGAATTTCATCTGCAGATGGAATGAAGAAATATCTTGGCCTCCCAGAATCACTCTCGGGATCACGAACAAACCAACTCCATTTTATAACAGAGGTTTTAAAAAAGAGAACTTCTTCATGGTTTGGAAAATCTCTCACAGCTGGGGGCAAAGAAATCATGCTGAAAACAGTTGCACTAAATCTTCCTATCTATGTGATGTCATGTTTTCTTTTAACAAAAAAACATTGCACTCAGCTCACCAGGTTGATGAGAGCCTTCTGGTGGAACAAAGAGCAAGACAGGAACAAAATTCTGTGGATACCATGGAAACAAATCCAAAAAGATAAATCTAAAGGAGGGCTGGGAATTAGAGACATTGGCAATTTCAATTTGGCCTTACTTGCCAAACAAGCATGGAGATTACAACATAACCAACATTCCCTTATGGCAAAAACATACAGATCGATTTATTTCCACAATGAATCTTTCCTGGAAGCACAATTAGGAAGAAGACCATCTTATGGCTGGAGAAGTATCCTTAAAGGACGTGACTTGCTAACAAAAGGCCTTATTAAACATATTGGAAATGGACAGGACACTTATGTGTGGTCGACACCATGGATAATGGACGTCAAACCAAGAGCACCAATTAGTAACACGTGTAGTTTTAATGTGGACTTAAAAGTGAGTAATCTGCTAAACTCTAATGGATGGAGCTTGGAGGTAATACAGAACACGATACACAGTCTTGACATACTCAGAATACTCTCCATTACCCCCGCTTTAAACCAACCAGATACATGGATATGGAGCTATACCACAAGTGGACATTATTCAGTTAAGAGTGGATATTGGTTCATCTCCAATATGGACCCATTCTGCACCACGCAAGAACAAGAACAAATTAACTATAAGACGATACTCAAAGCGAAGATATGGAAAATTCAGGCACCATCTAAGCTCAAGATTTTCATGTGGAAGGCTCTATCAGGGGGATTAGCAGTACAAGAGCAACTCTTCATCAGAAAAGTGACAGAAACCCCCACCTGTTCGATCTGTGGATGTGAGCCAGAAACTATAAAACATATGCTGTTTACATGTCATACTTCAAGACAAATCTGGAGATTGTCTAACTACCCCGAACCAAGAAGGGGCTTCTTAGATAGTACTTTGGAAGCATGCTTTATCCACCTTTTTATCTCCAGCAAAGATGTCAGAATTCAGCCTACCATAAGGAAGATTTTTTCATGGATATTGTGGTGCATCTGGAAATCTAGAAATAGTATTGTCATGGAGCATACCAATCAGAATCTCATGCAGAATTTAAGGGACACTCTGGCGGAAGCAACCTTGTGGTTTCAACAATTGGAAAAAAATGCTGTACACAAGAACAGAGAACAACAGAATCAAACGCAACTTGCAACTCACGGAATGAATCACCGAACAATCACTGCGTGGTGGGATACATCTCACAACAAGAATCTCAACCTCCACGGAGGATCATGGCAATACATGGAGCCCACTAAAGTTTGGTTTGCGAGATATACATTACTTAGTATGGGATCAAAATTTCAAGTAAAGTTTCAAGGATTGCTAAGACTACTTCAAAGCATAATTGACCTGCAACTAGGACCAATATGTATAATGACTGAGGATAAGAGAATCCCCGAAATCATATCTAAACCACATCAATGGCCAAGATTCAAGCTGCAATAAGAACAGATCCAAAAACTGCTGGAACAAGGATTAAAGATAAGGTTTCAGATAATCCCACATCAACATGACTCATGGCAACATCTCATGGCCAAAAGTGTTACCAAAGAGAACAGATTTCAGGATTATATTACAACAATTAAGCCAGGTTGGTTGCCTGATCAACAATTCCCGCTCTACTTTAAACCAATCCATTCCGGCAATAGATCAATATTTACGTCATCACACACAAGCAATTTTTTAAAACCTCCTGATCAGATAATTTTCAACCTCATCATTAATGGGCCGATGCTTCAGATATCATTTATGAGTAATCATTAAGCCCAGCTCACTAAAGGCTCATGATTAGACTGCTTCTTCCGAGAAATCGCCTTAGAGAATCCCACTATTTCACCATGCTCTCACGTTTACAAATGCTCAAGCCTATCACAAGCAATGCTCTGCAGTAATCATTCCCTACTTTACTGGCCACAAGGTATTGAGTTAAACAGCTGACACATGGTGGAAACTCAAATCTCGCCAATCACTTAAAAGCATAAGGCAAAAACCAAATCTTTTTACAAGAGATCTTTTAGTTTCCACAAGGCGGCACAATATTACAGATTCTTAACATGCATTGGCTCTCCTTGTTGATATTCTCGAGATTGGTTGCATGCGGACAGATGGATTAGAAGATAAGATGAATCACCCCTTTTCACTTTCAAGTTTAAAAGGAGAAGAGCAAAGAGTCTTCATCAACTCAAACGTTTCATCAAACTAAACCACTAAAACTGCGGCACAATGGCGGACAACTTCTGGACAGCAATAGAGCAATTTCATATGGGGCGTAGAGACAATGACATTTACATCCCAAACTTCGCCTACTGTAACCCAACGGAGCTAAGCCGAAAAAGTATTGTGGCACGTCCGATCAACTATACAGAGCAGAACATTATAGAGATGGTGCAAGAGTTACCAAGGATATGGAGGATGGAAACAAGAGTTTTTGGCAGAATCATCGACCATGACTATGTTCAATTCATGTTCTCCTCAGAAACAGATCTCAAATCGGTGCTTAGGAGACAACCAATTACCTTTAATGGTTGGCTGGTCTTAATGCAAAGGTGGGCACCAATTGAACCGAGATTCTTCTTCTCACAAGTCCCAGTTTGGATACAAATTCAAGATCTCCCACTCCAGTATGCATCTGCAATGACGACTAGGATAATTGCTAGAGAGTTAGGAGAAATAGAGGAGATTGATGTTCAGCCACAGTCCATGCTACGTGCTTCTACAATAAGGATACAGATCAACATCAACCCATTTGAGAGGCTTAAATTTTTCAAACCCCTCAGGTTTCAAAACGGTGAAAGACTTTTTGTATTTTTTCACTATGAGGGCATCACAAATTTCTGCCTCAATTGTCAGAAGTTAACTCATGACACACCACAGTGCACATACATTCCAACCTCGGCTGACTTTCTGCATGAAACAGAGGATGCTCTGCTTCCGCCAGAAATGTCTTCAGACATTGCACAAGTGAAACATCAAGCAATGAAAGTAGAAAACTTAGCTCCAATAGAACAGGCCCAACTTGAGGAAGACCAAACACAAATCCAAGACCAAGCTCACAGAATCAACCAAGGACTAACTCAACAGAACGAAACCTGCTCAGCAAGCAATGGTATGATTAATGTGTTCTCTGAACATTTTGGAATGGATTTAGCCACGTCGAACACGCAGGAAGAAGTCCAGACACTAATCAATCTGGAATCCAAACGGAAAAGGTACCCAGATGCAGAAGATTCCTACCCGAACAAAGCCCCAAGGACCTTTTAATTACCAAGAAAGTGAATTACAACAAAGAAAACCTTTTTGGACAATCTAAGGCAAATCAAGCCTTGCTCTTTTAAGTTTGATTTCCTTTAGAATATTTAAGTTTAGCGTATGTTTCTTTTTCTTTTTATTTTTCATGTTTCTAAGTCAAGTTTTGTTTAGCTCTATCTTCGGTTGTAGCTGAACTAATTACTTATCCTTTTTTGGTGTTGTATCAACCTTTTGGTATCTTATAATGCAAGTATTAATTTTCGAAAAAAAAAATGAGAAAAAAGGTCCTACTATATTGAAATTTTGAGTTCTTAAGGTTTTAAAAAAAAAGATTTGGGCCCTAAATTAAACCCAAAAAAATGCATTTTGGACATGGACCCCGTGCGAGGCATTCTTGCACAACCTAAGGACAGGGCCTGATATAAACTTGACAGACTTGTTCCCGTCTACTAACTTATTAATTTGCCAAAAAAAAAAAAAAAAAATTATGTTGACTTCACCATCCTCAAAGTCAAAAAGGTCTAGACATCTTATTCCCTGTTCTAGTAATTTGGGTGTTATTGTGTTGTTATAGCTTCTGCAGATTGGAATATTTTGTTGGTCCTCCTGTGAACTTTCATTTCCGTTTTTTGTTACGGTTAAGTATTTTTCTTCTTACCATTCTTCTTGATTAACTTATTAGGTTCAGGAGAGTTTGGAAAGTGATTTTTCATCATGGCGCGCGAAACAATTGAGTTGGAGCAAGGATGGGACTATATGCAGACTGGTATTACCAAGCTGAAACGGATTCTGGCAGAACCAACTGAGCCAGCATTTGACTCCGAGCAATATATGATGCTTTATACGTATGCTCTCTCTACTTGTTTATTATGTTATATCCGTATGGTTGTTTGTAACTGGTACTTATGATGGGGATCTTATGTGATTTCAGAACTGTCTACAACATGTGCAGCCAGAAACCTCCTCACAATTATGGACTGCAGCTTTATAAAAAGTATAGTGAAGTAATTGAGGAATACATCAACTCAACAGTGAGTTTGACTCCCTGTGAATTGTGTATTCCCTCTTGATTCTTAAATTGTTCACACCGCTTTTTGATTCGCCCTTTTGTATTCTATATGTAGGTTTTACCTGCTTTAAAGGAGAAGCATGATGAATATATGTTGAGGGAGCTCGTTAAAAGATGGTCTAACCATAAAGTTATGCTTAAATGGTTAGGACGCTTCTTTTGGTATCTTGACCTTTACCCGGGACGTCCGAGTTCATTTCCACTACTGAATGAAGTTGGCCTGACATGTTTTCGTGACCTGGTTTGGCATTCATTGTTGCAGCGACTTTATAGCATTCTCCATTGTTACTGAATCCTTCAAAAAATGTTCCTTAATTTTTTTTTTGCTTCAGGTCTATATGGAGTTGCATCCTAAGGTCAAAGAAGCTGTTCTAGCACTTGTAAGTATGTCATCTATAATCAGTATTTATGTTCGACTATATTTTGGCCTGATTCGAGGTCTAACATGATAGATCTCATGTTGTGTCAGGTTAATAAAGAGCGGAAGCAGGAGCAGATTGATAGGAAGCTCCTAAAAGAGGTATTAGATATCTATGTAGAGATTGGAATGGGAGAGATGAATAGATATGAAGATGATTTTGAAAGCTTCATGCTTCAAGATACAGCATCTTACTATTCTCGCAAGGCATCGAGCTGGATCCAGGAATATTCTTGCCCTGATTACATGTTGAAGGCAGGAAGATAAAGCATCTTACTATCATTTTCTGAATACTGTATTCATTTCACATCAGTCAACAGTATTTCTATTTATTTTTGTGCTTTCATGTTGCTGCAGTCTGAAGATTGTATAGAGAAAGAGAGGGAGAGAGTAACTCATTACCTTCACCCAAGCAGTGTGCCAAAGCTGGTCGAAGTTAGTCATGAAACACTATACACACAACAATTTTGCAGTTTTGCAGCTTTATTTGTTTGATGAAGCTTTGATATCACATCTTTATTTGCAAATATCTAGTTTTTCAGACCTTTCCTTATTTGAGGAGTAGGAGCATATATAGTTTTGAAGATTGATTTCTGTTTGAGTTTGATGGTTATATTTTGGATGTAGAAAGTACAACATGAATTGTTGGTAGTATATGCAAATAAGCTTCTAGAGAATGAGCACTCAGGGTGCCGTGCATTGCTAAAAGATAACAAGGTAGAGCAAGTACATTTGTTTCTATTAGTACTAAGTGTCTTTAGTTCTGTCTTTAATATTTCTATACTCTCAGGTTGATGATTTATCCAGAATGTTCAGGCTTTACCTTAAAATTGTGGGTGGTTTAGAACTAGCTGCAAACATGTTTAAGCAGGTTTAATACCTATCTTTATTATGGGAGAGTCTCTTCTTCATGGTTTTGTACATACATTCTCTTAGTTAATTTATGTACGATGATGGTGACCAGTGTAATTTTTAATATGTATACAGCATGTCACAGAAGAGGGTAACACACTTCTTCAACAAGCGGAAGACAGGGCTATTGAGCAGGTTCATACTCAGTTTTCCTGTTTTATTCAAAAGTCTTCTCTGTTTTTGTCTGCTTCAGTTGTGGTTGAAATGATCATTTTTATTCTACAGGCTGCAGATATTGCTAGCGTCCAGGAAGAGGTAAGAATTGTGAACTAATTACCGTAGTTAATATGCTTTGGAAGTTAGCGGGTTCACTTTCTTTTTTTTTTTTGTGAGAAATTGTTCACGATTCACCTTTTCCTGTCATTTATCAGGTTGCTCTTAAACTGTATGATAAATACAGGGTTTATGTCTTTGGGTGTTTCCAGAAGCACTCTCTCTTTAAGAATGTATGTTGTACCTTCTGCTTACTTCTAGTGCGTCCTTATTCATGTGTATGTTCTTTTGTTAACCTAAATTAGTTGAAATGTCTTGTAGGCTTTTATGGAGGCATTTAGGATTTTAATCACTAGAAGTTCAAGTGAAGAATTACGAGCAACATTTTCTTGATGGGAATCATCTACTGTATATCTCATATACTTTTGGTTTACCCTTTTCTTGCATTTCGCTGTGGATTAAGCATTTTCATGATGTTAAACCTGTTATGTGTCTAGACACAGAGTGTTTATCTGTGTGGAGATGTCCCTTTGTAATCTTTTGTATTAAATATGTTATTTCATATAATAAATAGAAAAGTAAGGTAATATTAGAATATGTTACGACAAGGCAAGAAGTAGATGATCTAGTTGGTTTGTCTATGATTTAGTTCAATACAGGTGGTGATTCCCACCTAGTCCGAGTTGGTACATTACTGTTTTTTCTTGTTTCATCATGCTTCTGGTTTGGTAATTGAAGTGACGAATTCCATATCTTTCTCATAGACTTCAGTATCATGAAGGGACCTCAGAGACTTGGAGTATACCGCATTCTCCAATCTTCCATTCTTTGAATTCTTTTACAGTCCTATCCTTTATTGTCCAATGGTTATAGCATACCTTGAACTCGAAAACAAGCTCGTCAGAAGTCACATCCGCTTCAACTTCGAATATGTACAGATGCTTGTTTAAAAGTTGAGATAGACTTGTCTTGGTTTTTCCACACTTAACAAAGAAAGAGTCCTTACGGTCACAATCACCATACTCAGCGTGACAATCACCATATTCGTCGCAACCTTTATTAACCAACGAAATGCAAGCTTTAAATCTCATGGATGTAGGAAGAAGCATCTCACTCAACTTGATTGTTAAGGAACTTCCAGTAATTCGGTGAGTGAAGTATGCAGGCACTTCTCCACCGGGTAAGACCGCATACTTACTAGTCTGTGCCAGGATGATGAGGTCTCTGGCTTCTTGATTCAGTTCGAAGCACTTAGCAAAGTTGAGAAGAATATCTGGATTTTGAAAGGAGTAGTGTAATCTCTCCAATAAATCACAACTTGCTTCAAAAAAGATGGGATCTGAAATGTGTTGGAGCTTTTTCATCTTCAGACGAGACATTTTGTTGTCCCACGCATGAAACGCTTGTTCTTCTTTGTCGCCAACGTCCAGCTCTACCAAACTTGAGCATCCATAGAGAGATAAAATCTCGAGATTGGTGGTGTTTCCCAAAGAAAGTTCCTTCAGAGAGCAATTGTGGATATACAATTTTCGTAGATTTTTGACATTCTCAAAAGAGGAAGGGACATTGGCCAGACGTGAGCAATTACGAAGATCCAATGTCTGTAGATTTTTAGCATTCCCAATAGAGAAAGGGACATTGATCAGCCTTGAGCAATCACGAAGATCCAATGTCTGTAGATTTTCAGCATTTCCAATAGAGGAAGGGATATCCACTAGACTTGAGCAATTACGAAGATCCAATGCCTGAAGTTTTGTGGCATTGCCAATTGAAGGAGGGAGATCCTCAAGATCTGAGCAGTTACTAAGATCCAGTTTTTGTAAATTTTGGGCATTACCAATAGTGGAAGGGAGACGTTTCAGACCTGAGCAATTACGAAGATCCAACTTCTGTAGATTTTTGACATCTCCTATAGATGAAGGGAGTTCCTTCAACTCTGAGCAACACCTAAGATCCAATTTCTCAAGTTTTTTGGCATTCCCAATAGATGGAGGGAGATTTCTCAAACTTGAACAGCTACTAAGATCCAATGTCTGTAGATTTATAGCATTTCCAATAGAGGAAGTGAGATTCATCAGACTTGAGCAATAACTAAGATTCAATGTCTGAAGATTGGTGGCAGTTGACAGATCAGGAACTTCCATCAAATGTACAGAATAACTCAAATCCATCCACATGAGACTTGGAAGTGGCTGTAGAATAAACAATACCAAGATATCATACATACATTGAGCAGTTAAAACACATAAGAAATCTAAGGATTTGTAAAGTGAACATTACGACTGCCTACATGTTCTCTACATTAATTTAACTTTTTCAAGAGAAGGAAATAGAAACTTTAGACAAAAAAAGAGAGAGTACCTTATATCCTTCCCACAGTTTTTCAAGCTTGCTATGAGGCATACTTAGTTCAACCAAGAAGAGTGTATGAAAATTAGAAGGCAAACGGGTAATCGGATATAGTGTCCAATGTAGTAATCGAAGATGTGAAGATATAGAATCGAAGCCATTGGGTAAATGTAGTTTATTGGGGTCCCCATATATTCTTAAGAATTGGAGATTAGTCATTCCTTGTAAAGCTTTCTCACTTACATATATTTTTCTCGGAAATGTATGCAAATTGAGATCTATGCCTATGACATTTCTACTGCCCTGCAAAAAAGGAACAAAAGTGGAAGAAATGGTTAGTTGATCAGTTAAAGAAGATATGATTTTTACAGAGAAATGTCAAAACTTACTGCTGCATCATCAATGAGTACTGAACAAATGTCTCTTGCATTATCCAAAAATTGGCGTTTTCTAGGTTGAAGACGAGGTTTTCCATCTACTATATCTTTACCTAGTTGGACTAGCAGAGTATGCATGCTTATATATCCCCGTTCGCTTATAGATATGAGAGATTTCTCAGCTAAAACATTAAGCCGGTAACTCACATTCAACATCGTAACTTCAAGATGCGCTTCCACTTTCTTAATCTGTTCATGGTTGAAAAAACAGGCTATATAAAGAAATAATAATTTCTCATCTTCACTCAAGGCATCATAGCTAAACTTCAAAATGGTGTAAATGTCGGTCTCAAGGCCAGAGCTTCTTAAGCTTCTTATTGCATCTGTCCAAGCTTGCTTATCAGACGATATTCCCCTAAAATATGAGCCCATAACCCTTAAACCCAAAGGGAGTTCACCAACAAGTTCTGTAACTTCTCGAGCCAATTCTTCAAAACCATCTTTGGGGGAGTTTTGACAAAAAGCATGCAGGCAGAAGATTTGAAGAGCCTCATCAGTTGATGGAAATCCGAGCTTGTAAATTAGCTTGATCCCACGTGCTCTTAAAAGGTTTAGATTTTGAGATGTGACGATAATCCGACTCCCAGGACCAAACCACGAATTGTCTTGCGCCATGGCATCTAGTTGCAATATCTTGTCGACACCATCAAGAACAAGAAAAACTTTTCTGTCTTTTAACCTATCTTTGATACCTCCTAAATGGGAAACCTTGATATCCTTCTGGTTGGTTATTGTAGACAAAAATTGTTCTTGTAAACACTTAATTGGACTATACTCATCAGAAGAAGGTCTTGTATAATTTGCTTCAATAGATTCCATAAAACCGTTCATCTGAAAATTTTGTGAGTGTTTATTGTATGCGGCCCTGGCTATGGTCGTCTTCCCAATCCCGGGAGGACCCCAAAGCCCAACAATCCTCACTTCAGGAGAATCAAGGCTTAACAATTGTTCCATCTTTTCCAAACGAGTTTCCATCCCAACCAACCTGTCGAAATCACTTGATGGTGCGGAATTATAAAGCTTGTTTGAAATATGAGTGACAATTTTTGTTATCATTGCAGCTTCATCATCCCTGATAATAGATGAGATTACGAATATCCATCAAGTAATTATGCAGAATTCACACACATATTCATAAACTAGATTTGAAAAGCTACAGATACTATAGAGAAACCAAATATAACGAACGAACCAGTTGCGTAGATGATAACCGGCGAGTGTTGACACTTTCTCCAAAGCTTGACTCCATCTTCTGATGTCCTGCTTTGTTTTACCAACACAAGTTTTTCTGAAGACTTCCCCAAAAACTCCGTTCAGCTTCTTTACATCAGAGGGCTCCACTTTATAGAAAACAGGGATTACTAATTGACCAAATTCTTCCATACACTTCATTATTTCTGCAAGTTCGTCAAGACACCAGCTGGAAGAAGCGTAGTTCATGGAGAGCAAAAGAATTGCAATCTTGGATTCTTTAATCGCCCGAATGAGTGCTGGACTGATGAATTCTCCTCGCTCGATCTCATTATCAATGAATAGAGTAATTCCCTTTCTGTTAAACTCCACCAGAAAGTGACTGAGAAAGCCTCCACGAATATCTTCCCCTCGGAAGCTAGGGAAGACATCGTATGTCAAAATGCGATTTAAAGAAGATGGAGGAGATGAGGAAGCAAGATGGAATCTGAGTGTTCTATAAAGTGTGAACAAACCTATTGCGGTAGCAACAATGGTAAAGAAAATAGAGAAAGAATCCATTAGTACTCTCTGTCAGAGAGCTTTAGAGACAGATATGTTTGAGGAAGAAACTGCAAAAGTGACGATGTAATCTACAAAAACTAGAATGTTTGCCTAAGACAATACTGCTTTTGATGGAAAAATGAGATCAAAGAGAGGAACGTTCCTTTAATTTTGGGCTTCAACTTAATTTCTTTTGTTGAATTTTAGACCAAAACCCACAGTTGCCCTTTCCTACATTCCTTCCTTCTTTTTTTTGTCAACAATATTAGGCCATAACTGGCCCGTCCATTAAGGCGGCAGGATTTGATCCCGGAATGTGCAAGTGCGCCTGCCATTTAGTAGACTTACTCCTACCACTGAACTAAAGGCCACTTGCAATCCTACATTCCTTTCTAAGATCACAAAAATAATTAAACAATTAAGATGGTACCCACGCTTATAGCCTGATCTTATATAGGTTTTGTGATATTATAGAACGATCATTATTGTTTAATTAGTAACAATTTGATATTGTAGATCTAAGTATTTTATTTTCTTCATATTTAGTTTATTATATAGTAAATCATTCAATTTTCTGCTTATGTAGTGTACCATTAAAAAATTTTGGTCCATATAAATCATACCTAATTATTGGTTTACCTCAGTTGACAAAATTATAAATTTAGCCGACTAAATAGTTATGGGCTTGGTCTATTTAAATTGGTTTGGCCTAGGTTACTCATTTCAAATACACAAGAAAACATAACTCTAACGATAATATTTGATATTGTAATTAATTGTTTCCCCTAAAACGAACATACATTCTTCTTTTTTCTGAGAAAATATGTCAATGATTTTGTATTCAATTAATTGCTGTTAAATATTAAAAACAATACCACAAAATAAAATAACTTTCCGTTTTTAAAATTGTAATGCAAATATATTCTTCTTATTAACTTTTACAATGACAACATAAGTACTATATATAAAAACTTGTCTTAGAATAGACTTTTAACAGACACAACTCAAACATGATAAAAATTTTGACTCTTTACTTATGACTTTTTACTTATGCAATAATTAATCACAACACAAAATCGATATCAATGCCCACAATTAATCACAACAAAGTGGTGGGACTAATACAAAAATCATACAAATTTTTCATAAACATGATCATTATTGTTCTTATAAATAATAAATTGATGCGGCTAAGAAGCAGGTGGTCCAGTTAACTTGTCCCTGATATAACTTGGCACCAGATGAGGGGTTCAAATCCCGCTAGCTCTAGTGAAAGCAATTTGGTTATAGATCGGGCTTTTGTCGATTAGTAAAATGAATGAGTGAAATTTCAAAAAGAAAAATAAAAATAAATTTCAGTCAAGAATGAGGTGGTCCAGTTAGCTTGTCTCTGATCTAGCTTGTAACCAGGTGTGGGGTTCAAATCCCGCTAGCTTCACTAAGAACAATTTGGGTCTAAATCGGATCTTTGTCGATTCCATTTATAAAATGAATAAGTAAGATTGACAAAAAATAATGATTACAGTTAACTTCTACAAGTCTAGATATGACTCAGATTTAATATTGGGAAAATGGTCATATTAAATACAAACTTATGGTAAATTGCCTTTTTAAATACTGTGCACTTGCAGTAGGATATATGGTTAAAACTCGTTGTATCAAGTTTTTGGCGCTGTTTCCGGGGTTGCCTTTTGATTTTCTGTTTACAGTTTCAAGTCTCTATCGTTACTTACATTTTTCTTTTTGTTCGGTTTTGTCTCTTTTTTAGGTGTATGACCAGAAGTCAAGGTTCTGAAAATCTACTAAACTTGGATAATCAAGAGCTTGCGAGAGTTGAAAAAGAAAAGAGAAAAGCTAGGAATATGAATCATCCAGATAATCAAGCCCAGAATCCGCAGGAGATGGCCACAATGGTACATCAATTGCAGAGAGAGTTGGCTGAGATTAGGAGAGCACGAGAGCTTGCTCAACGCAGAGCGATATGTGACATGGACACTCCACACACCTACTATCAGAATCGCTCAGCTATCCGACCTCCAGCGATTGAGAGGAATGATTATGAGATCAAACCTCAGCTTATTGGGTTGGTTTAGCAGTATGTCTTCAATGGATTTCTAGGCGAGAATCCTATGGATCACATAGAGAATTTTGAATATATATGTAGCACCACAAGCTCTAATGGTGTACCTACTGATTATGTGAAGTCTAAGCTTGACATAACGGAAGCTAGATAAATGCAAGGATAATCGTTGATTCTAGGATTACCCGAATAAACCAAGCCTTCTTGGGTTCGTTGAGATCTCTCTAGATCTATCGAAAACAAGGAAGAAAGAGACAAAACTCAATATTATTAATCAAATTATAAAACTGACTGAAACCCTAAACATAAGTAGTCTATTTATAACAAAGCCTGAAAACCCTAAAAGACTCGAAAACTCTAATCCTAATTAAAATAAGAAATATATTAAAATATATCACATACAAATAAAAGATAATTATCCTAATACTACGCTGCATCAGGTCTCGCCGGCCAAGAAAGATTTGTACTCGAATCTTCAATAGGGTTTTTATCACGAAACGAATCCAGATCTGCACAGATTTTGCATAAACCCGATTTTGTACGAATTTTGCACGAACCCAAATCTGCACAAAATTTGTACAAACCCAAAATTTCACGAAATTTGCACAAACCCGAAACTGCACGGATTTCGCACAGTCCTCTGCCTGCCCTATTTTCGTACAGATTAAATCCTGCACGATTTCTGCATGAATCTCATCTTGTACAAACTTTGCACAGACGAAATTTTCAAAAAGATCTTCCTCAAAAATAAACTCTCCACCTTCATCTTCATAAACATCAAAGATGGGATCACCATAGATCTCTTTGTAGATCTCAGGATCTTCATATTCGTCATAGATAGGATTAACATAGATCTCTCTATATATCTCATGGTCTTCTCTCTCGACAAAAGAACTTTCGTCCTCGAAAGGGTAG
>OVBA01003164.1:209-21039 GCA_900406435.1 Lepidium aucheri | reverse complement strand
CCCGAATTTGATCCTCTTCCTTATCAGAGTTATGTTCCTGATCATGTTCATGTTCTCCCCCTGCTTACCAGCACATCAAGTTTAAAACTCATACTTGCTAGTTCCTAGTAGTGAAATAAATGATTTATCTTTGGCTAATGCCTCCTTGCAAAAATCCACGACTTCGATGTTGAGGGCAAGCACAATTTCCAGTAGTTGCTTTTGACACTTAGATGATTATGCAGCAGTATGTGTCTTTGCTCTACGTTTCTTATCCACATACTTCTTCAACTGGACTGTAGAAGCAGCAATTGGAACTTCGTGCTGACTAGCTAAGAGACGAGTGAGCAATGATGGGGTATGGAAGAAACAGCTTGGATTTGGTTGACTTAGTTGATGCAACAACATGTTTGTTTTGCCTATACATCACCTTTTCGAGATTGAATGGTATATATTTCCCAATCTTATACACCAGGTGCATCCTGGTAGCACTCACATATACGTCATTAGAAGTTGGGTACCAGTTTTTGCAACATATTTTGTAGATCTCACTGTACAAAGGCAGGAGATGAGATTTCTTAACTTGAGAAAACCACATAACAGAACCTCCAGTCACAAGTGTGGCGGTATCTTCAGAGAGAATTCCTTCCTGTTTAAGCGGATCAGAACGATCGTTATCTCTAGGGCACATAACGGAGCAATGATTCTCGAAGCAGAGAGTGTATAATTCAAGCCCCTTAAGAATACAAACCAGCTCTCACTATAATGTTCTTTATACAACATGTTTTTGCAGAATTCCCACAAAACCTCAGAATTATAATCAACAATTGTATCAATGGAAACCATTAAACCAGCATTTATGAACATATTCAATAAATATGACAATCTCCTCAAACTCATGCGTGTTCAACATTGAAACGATCATGAGAGGAGTAAAGCTGATACCTGCGAAAAGCGTCCCTGGATGAGAAAATTGCCGGATCAACTTCCACCAATGTAGTTCTTGAACTCTGAGCAGCATATTCAATTTTCATTATGTGTTGGGTTTTTCTTTGACTAGGTTTAGGTTTGTACTTTATCTGACGCTTGCAAAGACCCAATTCTACAAGTTGAGGCATCAAAATTCGGTGCTCTAGTGAAGCGAGTCACTTAAACTTCGTTATCGATCTTGAAATCGGAGTCCGGCTGAACCGTCAAAGAAGAAGGAGTCACATTGCAAGGCTTGAGAACCGGTCTTTCTCCAGTTCTTCATCTATTTCTTCAAAATCAACCAAGAATGGTGATTGAGATCTCTTCGTTGTTTATGGCAATTCAGCAGTTGGTTGAGGAAGACCTTCTCTGGTTGACGAAGGGTGTGTTGGTTGAAGATGAACTTCACGAGTAGGCGGATCTCCAAAAGATTGCAGAGGAATCTTCACACTCAGAGGTCTATACGACAAGATCACTCGCTCTGTATTGGTAGGTTAGCCTCTAGTGTCGCCTAATCGTATCCTGAAGTAGATATTTGAAAATATTTCTCCATTGTTGATCCTCTGATTTTTCATAAAACCCTAATTCTCTGTTATGTTTTGAAGAGACGTGAAGAAGAAAAAGCTTTAGGAGTCTCCAAATAATGAATGCACCTTGAAGCACTCGCTTTTGATTTGATTGTGGATTCATTGCCTTGACAAAAAATTTCCTGCCCAAAACTATATTTTCTTAATGAGTCCACACAAACAATCAAAGTCCACTTTCTTTTGCCTAATTCTTTTGAATTGGCCCATTAGTTCAAAACAAAAACATTAGCCTTGAAAGAACCAATCACTTGACCGTAGGATTTCAGAATCAATACTCAACTTTTAAAACAAAACTTGTGTGTGACCCAGAGTTAGATATCAACCTTGTGAGCACTTTGACAAATATAAACTCTAAAAATTTCAGAATTTAATTTCTTAGTTAGTTTTACCTTTGTCAAGATTGATCATTCACAGGAAACCCAAGTTTCGCAACTGGGAAGCATATCCCCTACTTTTTGAAACGTACGATTAGGGTGAAGATTTAGGTGGCTAGACTTTCACACTAGCATGCCTTTATCACAAGTATATTTCAAAGTCTTGAATATATTAAACAGAACATGAAGCTGGAATTTCCTTTGGCGAGGTTTTTTTTTAATGCAAAGCACTCAATTAAAGACTTAAATGATGTTGATATCCGACCTAATCATGTGAATGTTACAACATCACAAGTTAGGTACTACCAACTTGTTTTTTATCGATGTACCCCTCTTGTTTATTTGTTTTGGCAGATCATCATAGGCACAATACTCCACCATCTGCATGAATCAAAAATATCACTTGACTTCTCAACCATGATTCAAAAAATTCACCTTTTTGTGAAAATTCATTCACTCCCCTCAACTCTTTAAATTCCTTTTAATAACATTTAACAACTCAATTCAGAGATCAACTTGTGACAACATGATAGGCAGTTATTTTCTACTTGTTCAATAAACTCTGATATCTTTCTTCTTTTTTTTCATGTGTCTGCTATCTTTTTCCATAATCAAGTTCCTACTTCTAATCAGCTCAACATACACCTTAACACCATATTAGCATTCACAAATTCCAATCAATGTTCGTTATTTAATAAAACAATTGAAAGACAGTGGGTTAACAAACAAAATATCATGTTGATACTCAGTGTTCACATGATCAAATTTAACCAGTTTTTCTTCAACAAGTTCACGAATAAAATGATGATTTGTATCAATATGCTTAGTTTGTGAATGCTAAACATGATTTTTGCAATACTTATGGCACCTTGATTATCACAATAAACAAGCAAAGATTCAGAAATCGTACCATAATCAGCAAACATTTTCTTCATCTAATAAAGATGAGTACAACACCTTCCCAATGCAGTGTATTCTGCTTTTGCTGATGACAAGGAAACACAATTTTTTTTATTGAACATGGCTTCCGATTGTTTCCCATGAAGAAACATTCTCCACTTGTATTTTTCGGATCATCGACATTCCCTATCTAATATGCATCACAATACCCTGTCAAACTTGTGGTGGTATTCTTTTTTTTTTGTAGAAAATCCCAAGGTGCTGAGTACCATTCACATATTTCAAAATACGTTTAGCTGATGTGAGGTAAATTTCCTTAAGATCTGGCTGAAATCTTGCACATAGTTCTACTGAGAAACAGAGATCTGGACGACTTTGTGTCAAGTACAGTGATTCTCCGATCAGACTTCTTGAGGTTGTAGCATCCACATATTTCTGTGATTCATCTTTGGTGAGCTTTTCGTTAGACCCCACAAGAGTCTTTCTGTCTTGCTTGTTTCCATCCCAAATATGTCAGATTCTTTGCATACGTGCTTTGATTCACAAAAATCCCATCATCCATATGTTTTACTTGCAAACCAAGAAAGTAAGTGAGTTCACCATTCATTCTAATCTCAGATTCTTTGGTCTTAACTTCTACAGACTTGTCAACCATCTTTTGATTTGTTTATCCAAACATGATGTCATCAACATAGATCTGCACCACAATGAATCTCTCCACATTTTTGAGAGTAAACAAGGTCTTGTCTGCACTTCCTCGTGTATACTTATAATCAATCAGAAACATGGCGAGACGATCATACCAAGCTATTGGCACCTATTTGGGTCCATACAATACCTTCTTGAATTTGTAAACATGATCTGAATGCTTTGTACCTTTGAACCCTTTAGGTTGTTCAACGTAGACTTCTTCCTGAAGATATCCATTTAAAAAAGCACTCTTTACATCCATTTGATATACTTTAAACCCCATATTGCATGCCATACCAACAGAAATCCAAGAGACTCTAGACGAGCTGCTAGTGCAAATGTTTTTTCAAAATCAACACCCTCAACCTTTGAGTAACCTTGAACCGCGAGACGTGACTGGTTTCTCACAATATTATCATCCTTGTCAATCTTATTCTTGAAACTCCATTTAGTGCCAACAAACATTGATATTGTTAGGATGAGAAACAAGAATCCACACATCCAACTTTGCAAAATTTGATAACTCGTGTTTCATAGATGCGATCCAAAATTCATCCAATAAGACATCTTTATATATTTTTTGTACAATCTTTGAAACAAAACACACATACTCAATGAAATCAACAACACTCTGTCTCTGGCCATGAAATAGACAAAAGCTGCATTTCCATCTAGTTGTCTGAAATCAATTTGCTTTGCTTTCCCCGAGCAATTATGCCCCCTCCCCCGAATCTCATCGATAAAATTAGTTGATGAGTGATTCCGAAGTACCTGAGTTAGGGTATCTATTGTTGTTGATTGTCCAACTTCTGGATCAGAATCAACAGTCTGCTGATCAACACCACAGTCATATGTGGCTTGAAGTGTAAGACGAAATGTAGATACATCATCAAACACGATATTCGCCACTTCGTGAATAATGAAGGTACGCCTAATAAAGACTCTATATGCAGTGCTTGATCCTGAATATCCAAGAAAGAGTCCTTCATGACTTCGAGAATCAAACCTCCTAAGATAGTCCTCGCTGTTGAGGATGTAGTACACACATCCAAAAATGTGGAAGTAATGAAACTGTTGCTGTTTCTCCCTTCCACAACCTATATGACGTTTTTGTTGTACCCTTTCTCATGTACACTATATTGATGATATATCATGTTGTGTTAACTTCTTCTGCCCAAAAGGACTTTGGAGCACTACTACCATGCAACATAGCTTTGGCCATTTCCTGCAAAGTTTAGTTCTTTCGTTCGACCACACCATTATGTTAAGGTGTACGTGGTGTTGGAAAATTGATGATCAATACCTTGTTCTGAACATAAATTTTTGAAGACTACATTCTCAAATTACCACCATGATAACTTCGAATGAACTTAATGCCTTGACGTTCATTTTTAAAATGAAGTGCTAGAATTCTGAAGCTATCAAACTCACCCATGTGTATCCGCTGTAATCATCAACCAAAACAAGAATGTACTTTTTCCCGCCAACACTCTCAGCTTGAATAGAACCCATCAGATCCATATGAATAAGATTCAATAGACCCTTAGACTTAACATCCTAAGCAGACTTGTGTTGAGTCTTGACCTGTTTTCCCATGATACAAGGACCACATACAAACTACTGATTTTTTTTCCAGCTTTGGCAATCCTCTGATGATCTCTTTACTCGATAATTTTGCCATCATTTAAACATTCATGTGACCTAGGCGTTGATGCCATAATTGAGTTTTGCTCTCGGAATTTCCCACCATGCATTAAGTTCCAGGAACCCATATATAGCAATCATTTCCTGTACACACTCCTTCTAGATGAACATTTCCTTTCTCACCAAATGATCAACAACCCATTCTGGTAAAACTCACATCTAGGCTTGTGTCACACAGCTGACAGACGCTTATCAGATTTGCCTTCACACCGTCAACATGAAAAACATATGTTAGTTTTGGTTCCGTTGAACTTCCAATCATCCCTTTAGGTCGTATTTTCCTTTTTGCTCCATCTTCCAATGTGACTTTTCCAGCATTGACATGTTCTAGATCGAGTAAGGACTCTTCCAGACCAGTCATGTGTTTTGAGCATCTACTATCAAAGTACCACTTTTCTCTTGAAGTTCCAAAAACACTGTTCTCTGCTGTAAACATAACTCTGCAAAAGTGATCAAATTTTTTGGCCCAAATCTGATTCCTATTTTTGCCATTGAAAGTGAACTTGCGCTGTCTCCTGATTTTATGAACACGTGACTGAAGTATTTAACATTGATACTTCATGTGTCCTTCTCTACCACAATACTAGCATTCAACATAGTTCCCCGAATTTTTTGCATGATACGATGAATTTTGTTTTTCCAACCAAGACCTATTCTTCGATGATGAGTTTCTTGCTCAAACATCTGCTAAACCCTCGCTGGTTTTCTACAGTTTTCATGAACATTGGATGCTTTGATAAATTTCATCTGTTTTCAATTTGTTCCTCGATATCCAAGACCCTAATTGGTGTTCTCTGTTCTTCCTACTGTTCAGAGATAATCTAAGTCATTTTTCCTTTGGACAACATTTTTATCGGTCTCATGTGCTCGTTCATTCTACTCTCAAGTTCAACATTCTTGACTTTCACAGCTGAGAATTCCATTTCAGCCTTTTCTAGCAAATCAACAACAACTTGTTTTCAGTCTTCATACGCTTTTTCTTCTCTCGTGTTTCTATTAAGGATGCAACAAGTATGCTAATTTCATCCTCTGGTGTCATGTTCAACTCTTCATCAGACTTTGACTCAGAATAATCGTCTACTTTTTGATTAACAGAGTCTTGTCCTTGATCAACATCCTGTTTTTCACTGGTGGGAAAGCTTTGAGATTCAGATTATCTTCCCCATCATCAACATCCATTTTGACAATTCCCATATTAGCTACAAAGTGATTGAGAATGTAATCATCTCCATCACTTTCACTATCAGTATCACTCAAAGAAGCAATAGCTCATTTTCCACTTAGCTTAGAAAGGCATTCATTCTTGTTGTGACCGTATCCTTTACATTCATAACATTATATGGCAACTTCTTTTTAGCTGATGGGCAATCAACTTTGAAATTTCCATATCATTGACATTCAAGACACTATTTGTTTGCCTTGTGGTTGTCCTTGTTGTCCATTATCGATTTAGTAGACAACTGAAACTCATTTTGTTGTCCTCTTTCTACCTTTGCTAGAAACCTATAGACAATCAAGCTAACTTTCTCTTCCAAGTTTTTATTTGATTCATTGCTTTGAACTTTTTTTTTTCAGTTACAAGAGCTATGCTCGTTCCTTTTCTTAGCCCTAGCTTCTGTTTTATGTGAAATTTATAGGCTTGCATCATACCAACAACTTGATCAAACTTCATCGTGTCAGAGTTATGAGTTACCTCCCAAGCTGATCGATGACCATGAAACTTAGCTGGAAGACATCTCAGAAATTTTTTAACCAGCTTTTTGTCCTTGTAGGTTTTTCCTAGAATCCAAGCTTCATGAGCTAACAATGACGGCTTGCTGTTGAAGTCCTCAATACTTTCATCTTCTCCAATTGCCAGATTCTCAAACTTTAAAGCCAATATATTGATGTTTGTTCTTTTGTTTGGTGACAACAAGCAATTAAATCAATAAATGCAAACAATCTATCACTGGAGCATATGAGGTTCGAGCCGCAAAGAACCTAGAATCAATTCAATAGGATTTGCAAGACTCAAAAATTAAGCTAAGGAAATCAAAGATAGTAAATGGAAACTACAACTACTAAACAAGATAAAAGCAAACTGAAACAAACAAAAAAAATTGAAATCAAACTAAAATGAAAGCAAGTAAACAAGTTTAGGATCAAGAAAATATAAAAGATAAACAAGTGAATGGTCTTAGGCAGGGCAACGATCCAAGATAGGCAATTAACCAATGATGGAACAAGGTACAATAATGAAGAACCTAGAACATGAATCACTAAACTAGATGAACCCACTCTCATAGCATTGATCTCTATGTCAATCAAGAGAATATGCTAAGCTCCCATTTGAAAACTAATAAACCCAAAAGCATTAATATCAGATTCATTAAGTTCAGTAATCCCCTAGACATCATCTCTCGAAGGCCTAGGAAGAAAATCTATAAAATAGGTCACTCAGAAATCTCATCGAACACCTCTCGAGCAATGATTTTCCTAGCATCTAGTTTCAAGTGATCAAGTTGAATCTAGCATTAAGAACACCTACATAGAAGGAATCTAACAACCTAATNNTTCTACCTAACCTTCAACCATTCTAATGACTACTCACTCATGATGCAAATGGAAAACAAAGCAAATGATGAAATGATGAACATATTGAGATAATAAAAGTTTAGGGAATAGAGATTTTTCAATAATCTTCAAGGAATATGATTTCATAGTCTCCATTCTTTCTCTCAAACTCACTCAATTTGCTCTTAACAAAAACTTATAGGAATTAAAGTCTCAATCAAATGTTTAGAAAACATAAAGCATAAGATAATGCATAGTCTAATGTGATCGGATCATAAGGTATTTATACCCCTAAGGTTAGGGTTTTAAAACTCAATTAAGAAGAGGTCCGGGTCGGCCCAAGATTAACCGGGTCAGACCAAAAACTAGGTAGAATGTTCAGTCTGGTCGAGGTGGTACCATCGACCCATGGGTCGAGGAAGTGCTGTCTAGGAAAGAAATCAGGTCGTATGTTCCATCGAGTAGCTGCCATCGGGTCGCGGGTTAAGGGAAGTTTATGTGCGGGTTGTGCAGGACGAAGCTTCATCGATTGTCTCTAGTCAGGCCATTGGTCAAGGTAGCACGGTAAAATGTGTGTTGAAGCTAACAATCCGAGGTTGACCTGCCCAGGTAAGGCCGGAGGTCGAGGAATGCACCTGCTGTGTGTTGTCTCACATGCGATCCGGATCACACCATCACCATCGACTGAGTGGTCGATGGTTGGAATGCACAACTTGGTCTTCAGAATATGGCACGTCGAGATTCTGGAGTCGACCTCATGGTCAATACCGCGTGTTCCAGCAATTTGTCTTGAAGCATTCCGGTCTTTCCCTCATTCGGCTGCGACCATCAATTTCATGGTCGAGTCTTCCAGCTTCCGTGTGTGATGCCAGGCGAATGATTGACCATATTTGGTCGACCACGTGGTCGATCCAGAGTGAATTCTTCTCAATGTTGAATTCTCCTTCTCTCTAGCTTACAGAATAGCTCTCAAGTACTCAGTAAATTATGAACCGTGTATGAAGGAAACAGAAAATAGAAGTATTTATATGTCATGAGATTTAGGTGCAAAAAAGGAAAATTAGGTATTTGTTTCGAATGCTCGTTGATCGATCGATCAACATTGACCGATCAATCATGGACTTGTGTGATCAATCTCCAACACGTCAGGTCGATCGTGAGGTCGAGCGTTGTTCTGGCAAGAAGGTTTGATCCATCAATCAGTGTGTTGATCGATTGATCGTAGGCCTTTTCCGTGAAACTTCAAGTAATGCTTCAAAACCATCCAAACGATGTTCTAATGCCAATAATCCAAGTTCCTACATTTTCCACCTAAAAGTGACAAAAAACACTGACAAAAACTCTAAAAGTAGACATGTTAATGAGCTCAAAACTTGTAAATAAAGGTATATCAATTCCCCAAGACTTAGCTTTTTGCTTGTCCTCAAGCAAAGAAAGAAAAGAACAAAGAGAAGACTCCCTCAAGGAACGTATTCGTCATCAGACATTGCACAATACACTCCATATGAACCATCAACAGTTACCTATTGGTATCAAGACCAGCTTGTACATCCCCCAGACTTAGCTTCTTGCCAATTAGACTCCATAATCGATATCAAAATACCCAAATGCATCTAGCCGACTTCCTAATCATCTAAGTGCTGCCTCATCAAGGGGGTATCGATCAATGAACACATGGACTCATCATCAGCCTTTATCTGAACACAAGACTATCTTCCTATGGTTCCTTTCCTCTCAATCCACTCATTTGCAGTTGATTTCTCCCTACTTACCTAGGGTGTGTATTTTTTTATCGACTGCTCAGCCATTCTTTTCCCACTTACCTAGGGTATCATTTTATTTTTTTATTGGCTGTCCAACCAAATATCTCCATACTTACCTAGTGTATCATTTTATTTTTTCAACTGGTTGGTTCTTAGGCAACTCAAAGAATTAAAGCAAAAGTGGCTTCATTGGAACAAAATTTTCGATCCTTGGCCATCTTTTGACATGCAATAACTTTGTTTTTAGTCACATCAGAATCTTAATAATTCGAATATCTAAGAGAGGGGAACCATACTCACACAGATAAGTCTTTCAAGACTGAAGAGAGGAATCTGATCCAATGCATACAAAGCCCCTTCACAAGAAAATTAAGTCAGGTTAATGTTGAAATCGGCATAGATTCTTCGAATACCTGAAAATCGATATGTGTCTTTGAGAATATGCTTTGTCTCTAGGTTTTCCAATATTCAATCGATTCCCAACAAGTGCATATTAATGATCCTAAAAGCATAATGGTGCAACAATCCTCGAAAATCATGGTTCCTTAGACAACATGTTTCAAAAGCTCAAGAACATAACATAGATAGAGTTAAAGTCTGAAAATTACAACTAAAAAGAAACAAAACAAAGGAAAAAACGTTAGTCACAGCAAGTGCATCTCCCCTAGACTTACCTCACCCCGTCCCCGGTGTGTAAACAAGCTAGAAGAGATCACGACTTACGCAAAAAAGAAACAAAATGGAAAAAATCAAAGAAAAAGAAAGAAAAAGGGTAAGAAAAACCGATCACTCAGGGCCTTGGCTCTCTCCGTCTCCAGGTGCTCGCCTACGTCGAGGAGGAAGGCGCTGTTCAAGTGGCTGATCCTCTGTGTCCTCTGAGTGAGCTTCAGATTGATGTCCAGCAACATCTGATCGACGAGCATAAGCTCTTGCGCTACTCTCTGGCTGATCCACAGCAGGTGCACTCATGCAAAAAGCAAACGGTATCCTCCTAAGTGCCTCCCAAAGGCGTCTCCTCATTGAATGCTTCCTCTGCTCAGTCTCATAGTGCCAACGTCGATACTATAAAGTTATCCAATAAAGGAGGAATAACATACTCTGCACTGTACTCGGGAATAAGATACTCAAGTGTCTGAGCGATGGTATAGGTGCTGGTGCTGCAGCTGGCTGAGGCTGCTCTCTGTCTCTCTCTCTCGCTCTACATTCGTAGGATGTGAAATGTGCGGCTTGAAAAGTACATTCTATCTATAGATGAGAGATGTAAGCGCAGGTGCAGGCAAGAAACAAAGGTAGGCCTCGACATCTCTAGTAACATACCTCCACTTCGTCTGCTCGGTGATGTAGGTGTATTTGGTCAAGACCCAATCATCAACATATGCTATCCTCTCATTCTTCACTATGTTGCTAAGATCCAACTGCATGTACTCAAACATGGGGGTCAAAAGACTACCTATCGTCTCGGTGATAGACTGACTCGAAGTACCTCTGAAACGACGTTCGGGAAGATTCTTCACAAACACATATCCCCAATTGATGTCAAAAGGATCGACATCAAGAGTAGGTGCAGAACCGTACAAGTCTGGTATCGCAGGATACAACGCATGATGGAGTATCTCCAACTCTGGCTTGGTAACCGCAGGGTTAACCTCTTTGCACAAAATCCTTGACCCTAACATCTTAGCCACAATCCGAATCACAGGATGTCGGATGTAGGTGAGCTTCGAATCTCTGCCTTGAAATGCACCATCAGCTAAAATGTTCCAAAGAGCATCAAGAGGAGTACCTTTGCTAGAAGGTAGTGTGCTGTTGGCTTCCTCGCAGAACCCATAGATCTGACAAATCTGCTGAACGCTCAAGTGGTCATGAATACCACGGTACAGAAATGTCAAGTAAGCAGCATACAAAGGAGCATGTGGGTCAGCTGTGAGATGAAGATCACAGGAGGCTAAGAACTGTCGGACTGCCTCCAGGTACAGCGGCTGTGGCTTGGTAATGAATGTACCCAGTCCTAATCTCTTGAGCATGCCCGTAAGATCATCAAGAATGTCTAACCTTAGTAGAAGGTCGCTTGCCAGCGTGAGGTTTACCCATGATCTGCGCACATCGATCGAACATAACCGAGAAAAATCAATATCCTCAAAAAATTTGGAAAATCGAAATTATGGAATCATAGAGAGAATTATGTGGAATCAATTGCTAAATCAATCATAGAACATCTAAATCATCCAGAAATGCTTCAATCAACAACACAAATTCCTAATTCTATACCGAAAATCCAAAATTCATCAAAATTTTCCAACAACCTAACAATCGATTTCTAGGCAAAAATCTAACAATACAATCGGTAAGACTGATCGAAATCACCATATAATCATGACTACATATTGGATTAACACAATTGAGCAATAATAAATCAAAATCTAGAATTCCCAAAAATCTCACCAAGTTGCGTCACTTTTAAATCAAAAATTTAGAAGCCATTCATTTTCCAATCGAATCAAATGAATAGAAAATTGGATAGAGGATGAAATTTCGATTAGGTTAGGCCTTTGAATTGAAGAAAACGGTTAAGAATCAAGGAAGATAGAAGATTTTAAAGTTTTTTGCCTAAAATCGCCTAAAAACCGCGAAAGAAGAAATTTTGAACGAAACTCATGCTTTCTATGTTATAAAGACTTACCTGGCCTGATGATCGATCAATCAAAGTGTTGATTGATCTATCGTACTTCTTTAAACTCGCTGATCGACTGATCAGTACTGTGCAGGTCGATCAATAAATCGATCGTAACTCTCTGGTCCCCACTGATCGATCGATCTCTTACCTTCAGGTCGATCAACAGATCGAGTGTTCATTTCCTTGCATGTTTGATCAATCGATCCTCTTGATGAGGTCGATCACAAGAACGAGCGTAGTAACTTTTTCTCCGATGATCGTTCGCTCACTAGATCAAGCGTAGACCCTTGAAGAACCAGTGATCGATTGATCGCAATGTGGATAGATCGATCAAAGCCCCTTGTTCGTTTTTCTCACCTAAAACAAACTCAAAACACAACCAAAAAATCAAACTTAAACAGAAAAACTATTAAAATAAAAACTACCTATTCGTGGGTTGCCTCCCACTCAACGCTTGTTTAAAGTCTATAGCTTGACTTGAATGCCAATTATTTGGCTAAATCATCCTTGGAAGGAATGATCACTCCCTTGGTTTTCATCTCTTCCTTAAATGAACTCATTGAGTTGTTCATCCTTCCTATGGATTTCACCACCTGTTCTGTGCAGCAACACTACAGTTCCATCAGGCTTCAATTCCTTCACCGAATATGGTCCAGGAGATTCAAGACTAAGTCTCCCTGCAAAAATCTTCAAACATAAATTTTGAAGTATATTCTCATAGTATTCATCAGGTTTCTCAATAAGGATACTATCATCATCATATTCAGCCGATTCTCGTTGTTGCTCATGATAGATCTCATACTCTTCATCCGATGACCAATACTCTGGTTCCTTATACTTCAAATTTGTGTTGATTAAATTCACAACCTTAATCTTCTCATTCTCAACACTACTCCTTATCACACCACACAAGTTCATAGTCGATTTTCTAATAGGATAGGTGACTCCTTGATCAACGTTTTCAAGCACCACTCTCTGGTTGGGAAAGTCAATCCTTGTTCCAACAGTATTCAAGAATGGTCGACCCAACAGATTGGGCATAACTCCTTCCTTAGCCATCTACACAACCGTAAAATCGGTTGGAACCTTGCAATTTCCCAGAATGACTATGAAATCGACTAGCTTGCATCTAGGGCTCTTAGAAGAGGCATCACCAAATGAAATAAAGGAGGTCAGCTTCTGCATAAGCTCGATCCCAAGCTCCCTCATTGTCTCCAATGAGATCAGACTAACACTTGCACCGGTGTCACACAAAGCATCACCAAACTTCAACTTGCCAAGAGAACAAGAAATGATGAATTCTCCTTGATCTTCTTGCTTTACAAGCTCCTTGAGATAAGGTATAGGAGGTCGATATTTATCCTCACAGCTGCTCTCCTTGTCCACATCGAGTTCCTTAGTCTTAAGATTCACAACATTGCAAGATTCTCTAGGGTTCTTCTCAACTTTACTCGGTAAAGCTCCTTGTGGCCTTCTCATAGCTTCAGCTGTTTGTGCCACTTGTGTATCCAGCTTCTTCAAGTGTACTCAGACGGATTCAAAATTATTGTTCAAATCATTGTACATGTTGTCCACCTTAGTATTGAGATCCCTAGTAGACTGTTGTTGTTCGGCTGCAAGCTGCTGAATGAGAGCTTTAATCTCATCGGTAGAAGTTGCAGATGAACTAACTTGCTGTGTCGCCTCTTGTGTGTATGGTTTGTAAGGTTTTCGCCAATCTCCAGCTCCTGAATTCGACTTTTGGCTTTTCCATCTCTGTCCTGAATTCTGCACAAACGGTTTACCCTACGATCCTTGTGGCATCATCGGAGGTGGCATGACGATGTCATGTGGATTCTAGACACTGGTGCTCCTGTATGAGAGATAGTTCTGGTTCTGTCTCCTATTTTGTCAATTAACATAATCGACTTCTTTCTGATCTTCAGACATATCGGACTCAACCTGAACTTGATCCACTTCCCTAGTGTCATCCAGGTGATGCACTCCTCAGTTTTCTCCATGGCTTGCTTTGATAAGCATGTCAAGCTTCTCTAAACTCTCATCTATTCTCTGAATCTCCACACTATTGACCTTCTTGCTTTGATCATATTGTGGACAATGGTTCCCTGAACTTGCAGCCAAGTTATCAATGAGGGTGAAGGCTTTCTCCCTTGTGTTTGTCATGAAATCTCCATTGCTAGCAGCATTCAAAGAGTTCTTATACTCCCAATCGATTCCTCCATAAAATGGTTGAGCAGATGCTCATCCGAATAGCCATGATGGGGGCAGTCTCATCGGTTTTCCTTGAATCTCTCCCAAGATACATGCAAAGACTCACCAGAATGTTGCTGAAACGCTGAGATCTTGGTTCTCAATGCTACAGTCCTTGACTTAGTATAGAACTGATCTAAGAAGGCGGCTCTAACTTCAGTCCATGTAGTCAACGAACCTGGAGGCACGGATCGCAGCCATCTAGAAGCTTTATCAGAAAGTGAATGATGAAACAACTTACACTTCACATAGTCTCAAGGACTCCATTCGAACTTGTGGTACTGCACATGTCTTCGAAGTTCTTGATGTGATCCATAGGGTTCTCTCCTGGGAGACCGTTGAAGATATATTGCTTCACTAATCCAATCAGTTGAGGCTTGATCTCATAGTCTTGCTTCTGGACAGGTGGAGGTCGAATAACAGACCTATTCTGATAGTATGTGTGAGGTGTATCCATATCACCTATGGCTCGTCGTCGAGGCTGTTCTTGTTGCCTCCTAAGCATAGCCAAATCTCTCTACAATTGTTCAACCGTTTGCTAAACACCCTGTTCTCTCGGAAAAGCTGGCCGAGTCTCATGGTCTTGAGGATCCTGTTGTTTTTCTTGATTCATTGATCTGGTTCTGCGATTTTATCTTTCAACACTAGCAAGTTCTTCGTTATTCAAACCAAGTAGATTGTCTGAACCTTTACTTCTTCGGTGCATAAACCTGAAACAAAAACTAAAACAAAAGTAACTAAAAGAGTATAGACTTGAAATAAAATCTTAATCAAAAGGCAACTAATTGATTCCCCAGCAACAGTGCCAAAAACTTGATGCAGATTAGGTTTTAACCTAAAGCAGTCTACTGCAAGTGCACATCAATGAAGTAGTAGTATTTAAGTATTGTATCCACGAAAAAATCAAGTATTGCACTAATGATTGTCGAATTTGTTTCTCAAGCTATACTAATCAGATTTTGGTGATTAACTAGCAACTTAAACGATGTGAACTATATAATAAAAAGGCACCATGCATAGGGTATTCATCGGGAAGTAGAAATCTAACTAGGGAAATTATTCAGAAAAATTTTAAAACTCAATTCTCAACTTGAACATAAAGGTATAAGAAGCCTACTCTCGTAGAACTTGAGACTCTACTCGATAATCTAGAGGTCCTAACTCTCGTTGGTTCCAAATTACGAATACGCATTGAACAAGTAGGTTCAACAATCCACAAGAATTAGCTAGAGAATACTCTTATTGAATTCGATTCTGTTTGTCCCTAATCATTGATTCCTAAATCCCTAGAAACCCTACACCTAATTTGTGAACTACTCATACATGATTTGCATTGAAACAAAAGACATAATGAAATTAAGCTTAAATTGCATAAAAATATAAAAAGGGAGTTTAGAGATTCTTCTCAATGTTGAATTCTCTCTCTCTCTAGCTTACAGAATAGCTCTCAAGTTCTCTGTAAATTATGAACCGTGTATAAAAGAAACACAAAATAGAAGTATTTATATGTCCTGAGATTTAGGTGCAAAAAGTGAAAATTATTTGCTTCGGATGCTCGTTGATAGATCAATCAAGATGTTGATCGATCGATTGTGGACTTGTGTGATCGATCTCCAACACGTCAGGTCGATCGTGAGGTCGAGCGTTGTTCTGGCAAGAAGGTTTGATCAATCGATTGATCGTAGGCCTTTTCCGTGAAACTTCAAGTATGCTTCAAAACCATCCAAACGATGCTTCAATGCCAATAATCCAAGTTCCTACATTTTCCACCTAAAAGTGACATAAAACACATACAAAAACTTTAAAAGTAGGCATGTTAATGAGCTCAAAACCTATAAAATAGAGGTATAACACGATCCTATATAATGCAAGGCCGATCCTCAGGCCGGACGCATATTCTGGTGGCGAGGAGACCGATCTATCAAGCAAGGCAAGTCGATCTACAATTCGTGTCAAGCTTCTGATGCTATAAGGGATGGATCAACTCAGATGCAAATTGATCGATCCTGATGTCTTGTAAAAACACCAGAATTGCTCTAAATTGCTCAAATCCATGTCTTGAGTACATAATTCGAATATAACCTATTTTGTACTTGCAGAGACTCAAAAACACTAGCAAAGACTCTAAAAACATACAAATTAATGAGTTAAAAACTGATAATTATGAGGTACATCAAATCCCCCAGACTTAGCTTTTTGCTTTTACTCAAGCAAAGAAACGAAAGACTAAAACAAGAGTTCAACCAAATGAACTCATACATCATAAGAATGATGCAAGTCAATTCCTTTAGTAGACCATGTGAAACATACCTGACATAATCGAGACCACCTTGTACTTCCCTCATACTTAGCAACTGTCCCAATTGAACACCACAATCAAATTGAGTGACCCAAATGCACCATAGCAACTTCCTAAGATATCTAGGTGCGGTCTCATCAAGGGGATATTGATCAAAGGAAACATGGTTTTCTCTTTTAGCTTCAAAACTACCTTCTATATGGTTCATTTCCTCTCATCCCATTTTCATTCCAAACTAACTCAAACTTTCATTTGGTAGGTTTTTAAGCAACTCGAAGGGTGAAAGAAAGAGTAGCGTCATTGGAGTTCTTCTCAGTCCACTAACAATGCTTAGGCAAAGGGTAGTGTTATAGGAGTTTTCCTTAGCCTACCAATGTTACTTAAACAATTAGCAGCATCATTGAAGTACTTTTTCCCTCAGCCTACTAACAGTGCCTACAACTTCAATAGAACAATACTCGAAATGATGCAGAGAGGGAAAGAATACTCACACAGGCAAATCCGTCATTGTTACAGAAAAGAAAACCTGATCTGATGCATATGAACCCCCTTGACAAGAAGATTAAATTAGGTTAGGTGTGAAGCCGGCATTAGATTCATCGAGTACCCAAGAAGATATGGGTAATGCTAAGAAGTTGCGTAGTCTTTGAGTTTTCCAATAGTCAATCGATTCTTGTCATGCTTGAATCAATGGTACCTGGTTCATGACGATCACTAAGAGAAAACATGTTATATTGTGACCAAAAATAGTCAACATGATTGTGACCAAAAATTTATCAATTCTTAATAAATTAAATATTTGGTTATTAAATAATCAAAATTCAAAATATTGTGACCAAATTTTGATGATTAATATATACATTACTAGAAAACAACTTAACATTGACCACGATTATAATCATAAATTGGTAAAAAATAGTTGTTTTGATTAATTTTTGATTAAAATTGAAGGGTCAAAAATCGTTGGTTGAAAATTTATGTTGGTCAAAAAGTAATCAAAAAAACCAATTTATGATTATAACCATGGTCAAAAATCATACTAACTTAAGAGAAACATAGAAGTGACTCAAAAAGGAAAACCAAAAGAGAGAAAATGTGTTAGTCACAACAAGTGTCCTCTCCCAGACTTACTTCACACCGTCCACAGTGTGAGAATAAGCCTAAAAAAGTACGACTTATGCTAAAAGAATAGAAAGTCAGGAAACGGTAATCTACAAGAAACCGGTAAACCTGGGCGGGGGATAAACTGGTCATATATGAGATTGATCAATCTATTGTGTACGATGGCTATATTGAGCTCGGGTTGGTCTACAGATTAGGCGCAATGTCGGATGGTCCGTCAGATCGATCGATCTTGTACATGCGATCAAGCTGGAGTCGTGTGAAAAAATTATTGAACCTAGAGGATCGTTGATCTTACTTAGGATTGATTGATCATAGCTTCGATAAGCGGATCAACCGATCTATCCCAACCAGCTAGATCTACAGATCATGCGCATTGACCAATGACCTGATGGATCAATCGGTCCTAGACTAGATCGATCAATCCCGGTACTGCAACCATATTCCTTTACCTGAAACAAAATGAAAAAACACAAGAAAAGCATGAATTGGAAAAAAGAGGAAACAAGAAAACATACCAGTGGGTTGCCTCCTTCTCAGCGCTTATTTAAAGTCTTTAGCTTGACATGGATGTCGTCTAGATGAATCGAGAAGTAGCCAAAGGGATGGAGTCTCCTTTTGTCGCATCTGTATCAGACAAATAGGGCTTCAAGTGTTGCCGATTGACCATGAATTCTCCTCCTTTAGGGTCCAACAACACTATAGCTCCGTAAGGGTGTACTTCCTTGATCGTGAATGATCCTTAGCACCTTGACCTTAGCTTCCCTAGAAAGAATTTCAAACGATAATTAAACAAGAGAACCTGATCATTGGCAGCAAAATTTCTATTAAGGATACGTTTGTCATGGGCTGCTTTTGTCCGTTCCTTGTAGACCCTCGAATTCTCATAAGCTAAGTGACGAATCTCTTTGATTTCATGCAGCTACATTGTGTGTTGCTCAGAAGTTGTCTTGATGTCAAAAATTACGAGTTTAATGGCCCAATTCACCTTATACTTGAGCTCCATTGGGAGATGACATGACTTGACATAGACAAGATGGAATGGAGTTGTGCCGAGTCGAGTCTTGTATGCTGTCCTATATGTCCAAAGAGCTTCATCGAGCTTGATAGACCAATCCTTCCTTGCTGTACCTACCGTCTTTTGAAGGATGCCCTTGATCTCTCAATTTTATATCTCAACCAGACCACTCGTCTGTGGATGGTACGGTGTAGGGACCTTGTGTTAAACTCCATACTTCTTCAGAAGAGTATTGAATGTCTTATTGATAAAGTGAGAGCCACCATCACTGATCACAACATGGACGCTAAACCTCGGGAAGATGATGTTCTTTAACATCTTCAATACTACCTTGGCATCATTTGTTGGGCTGGCTAGTGCCTCAACACACTTCAAAACATAATGGACAGCCACCAATATATACTGATTCCCAAAGCAAACTGGGAATGGTCCCATAAAATTGATTCCCTAAACATCGAACACATGTAATTCCAAGATGAAATTTTGAGACATTTTGTTCCTCTTGCTTATATTCTCATGCCTTTGACATGAATCAAACCTCGAAATAAATGTATGAGCATCTCTAAACATCGTCGGCCACCAGAAACCCACTTGAAGAACCTTGGAAACTATCTTTACTGTACCAAAGTTCCCAACATAGGAGGAACCATAACAGTGAAACAAGATATCTTGAATTTCGTCCTCAGTAACACATCTCCTGAAATTCCATCTACACATTGCTTTATAGATAAGGCTCATCCCAGAAGTAATGTCTGATATCCCGAAAGAATTTCTTCTCCCTGTAGCCGTAAAAGTGTGCAGGCTCGACCTCAGCAGCCAGGTAATTTGCAATTCCATCAAACCAAGGAACACTAGGAGGGTTAGATGTCTGTGCAGATATACGCGTTTCTCTGTTATCAGAGCGGATTGAGTAGAAATTTTCCTCATGCGAGATATCATCCAAAAGGCACATGATCTTTGATTCTCAGTCTAAATAGGTGATCTCCCACTCTGTTCTTAATACGTTTCTTGTCCTTAATCTTGAGGTTAAACTCCGGAAGAAGCAGAACATATCTAAGAAGCCTTGGTTTTGCATCCTTTTTGGAGAAAAGGTATCTCAGCGCAGCATGTTCAGTATGCATAATCACCTTTGAGCCAACACGATATGACCTGAACTTTTCAAAAGCAAACACGATTGCAAGAAGCTACTTCTTAGTGGTTGCATATTTTTGCTGAGCATCTTCTAGTTTTCTACTAGCATATTAGATGACATGCAGCTTCCTATCTCTTCGCTGCCCCAAAACAACACCTACTACATAGTCACTCGCATCACACATTACCTCGAAAGGTAACTACCAATCTAGTGGCTGCAGTGCACTAATGAGGGGTCCTTTAAGAGTAACAAAGGCTTCATGACACTTCTTATCGAACTCAAACTTCACATCTTTGCACAACAGCTGCGTCAAAGGCCTAGCTATCTTCGAGAAGTCCTTGATGAATCTTCTATAAAACCTTGCATGTCTGATACAACAAGTTTTAACCCTATATCCTAATGCAAGTGCATAGCAAACGTAATAGTACTTAGGGGTCCAATTCTTCAGAGAACCAAATCACACTCTTAACTTCTATCAAATTGCAAGCTATATCAATCAAAATCAGAAATAAATACTAACAATTTAACGTGGATGTAATCAAATAACTAAAGCAATCGGATATCGGGTATTCATTCAGGAGTTAGAACTCTTGTCAGGGAAACTATTCAGGAACTAATCTAATCATATTCTTGGCTTGAAATTAATAAAGATAAACCAACTCTCGTTGAATCTACTCCTCTATTAATAATCTAAAGATCCTAACTCTCGTTGGTTTCAGACTACAAGTAGGCTTTATCGTTTAGGTTCAATTACCCACAATCCAACCTAGCATCAACTCTCGTTGGTAGTGAAAGAATTGCTCTTCTAATCTAGTT